>VFFE01006975.1:69400-106881 GCA_008921705.1 Burhinus oedicnemus | reverse complement strand
TGGGGGGGGGGGGAAGGTGTGTACAGAGAGAGTGGCTTTTATTTTCAGACATTTCATAGCAGTAATATTAATAGCGAATCTGGGCCAATGGACCCAAAACTCTATTTTTGTATCTATTTTGGTGCTGCATTTAGCTTTAACGTGGATGGGAAGACAGAGCAGGCTGCTTTGCCCCAGGGGAAGCTGGCACAGTTTGGTGGGGATAGGGAAGGGGGGGGAGGGAGGTGGGAATGGGTGAGCAAAGGGGTCTCCCTTTGGCCAAGCAGTAGCACAGGTTGTTGTTGGCTGTTGGGGTTAGGGACACAACACCTCCAGGGTGTTATCTGAAAGCCTGGCTCAGGACTGGCATGGGTAAGTCAAGGGCTTGATGCCCCACTGGCCTTGCTGGGACCTTGAGGGTGAGCTGGGCTGCAGCACCCGGGGTGATTCAGTCGTGTTCATTTGCACTTTAGCGAGGCGGGTAAAAGAGGGCATGAAGGAAGAGACAATCAGTCTGCACTGAAGCACTTGGGGTCAGGTCTGGATTAGGCACTAAATGAAGGCAGAGAGACAAGTGGCACCCAAGGGGTGCTTCTACTCTCCCTCCTCTCCCCTCAGCCCCGTCTCCTGCCCAGGACTGGACCACAGCTGACCCCAGCTGCAGATACGATGCTTGCTTCGGGAACAGACACCTTCCCGCTTGCAGAAGCTGCAACCTCCATAGCAGCTGGAGCAGCTCACAGCAAAGTACCCTCTGGTCCTGTCAGGTCCAGTCTGGCCCAGGTCAGCAGCATCCAAGCCTGGGATGGGAGGTGGGAGCCTACGCTCAGCCATGGGTGGCCCAACCAGTACAGCAAGAGGCAGCTATGGCAGAGGGCAGTGGAGCGCAGGGACCTGCAAGCTGTCCTAGCACAGGGTTGGTGCCATGAGAAGGAAGCCCAGAGAAAGCACCAGGGCTGTCCTGGGCTGGGCAGAGGGACACCCGTTTCTGAGGCTGCCAATTCAGCACCTTTCACCAGCACTAAATACACTTTATTTAAAAAAAAAAAAAAAGAAAAAGGCAAAAAGAAAAGAAAGAAAGGATAAGAAGAACAAGGAAAAAAAGGAGAAAAAAAATTAAAAACCATGATTGTCACTGTATGGACTAGGGCAAACGGCAATATTTCCCAATGTTTTGGCAAAGGCTGCCTAGCTTTCTGACTCCTTTTGCACTGCTGAGACAGGGAAAGGTCATGCGATACCAGTGTGAACCAGTACATCAGCCCCTTCCCTCTGTTGGAGCAGCAGAAAACTTGTGAGCTGAGGATTTCTCCTTCCCCTGGCAGACAGTGTTTTCCCAAGGAGGGAGAGCTCAAGCTGTCGAGCAGAGCCGTTAATGCTAGGACAGCTTCCCCAGCCTTGGCTGGAGCCCAAATCTGCTGCTGGCTCTGGTTTTGCTTGCTGAATTATTGAACTCTCCCTGCATGCGCGACTGCCAGTCGTGCCAACTGCGGGTTGCGCGATTGCTTTAAACGGTGTGTCCTTGTCTGAGATGAAAGAGAAAATCCAGGGAATTCCCCTCCCTGCCCGGCAGCAGGGCAGAGGCTTGGCAGCCCACGTGCTGCAGCTCCCTGCTTACACAGGGGAACAACCGTAAATAGCTGTCATTTGGGCAAAAATCATCCTGCCTCGATGCCCAGACCTTGTGCTTAGGAGTCTGGCAATTTGGTCATAGTTCACACAACTTCTCAGGCTCCCTGGGATGGCTCACCAGGGCACAGCCAGCTGCAGGACTGCGGGTTTCCTTCCTAACTGGAGCTGCTCTAAGGAGTTGGCTGTTGGTTGTTAACGAATCCCATACACCACCCTCCCACCCAAGTGAGTTTTGTTCCTGCATCCCAAGAGCAAGACCAGCGCAAGGAGAAGGAACACGTTCCCACCTCACTTCATTCTGCTCCAGCTTAGAGAATGGCATCGAGCCCAAAGAGGAATCCCACATTCATCCTAGACCTACTGCTTGGAGATGCAGATAAGCTCGTGGTTACTGCTTCACTAGAGCTTCAGCGTCACTTCTTGCCACTGGGTAAGGCCAGAGGAAAACAAACTAGGGACTAGAAATCATCAGAAAGATGCCCGTGTTCCCTGCTCATACAGAAGCACTTCAGCTGCTTGTGGAGCCCGTGGCAGGTGAGGGACTGCAGTAAGAATTACACGCTTACCAGCCTGCCTTTGCATCCAGTTTGACTCTGCCAACCGCTAGGCACATTTGATGCTCACCATAAGCAGCGTTATTTTCTCTTCATTAAGCAGCCATTTTCCATCCGGGCCACTTTCCAGCCCCAGGGCTGCCCACACGGTGACAGCGAGCGGCACTCACATCCCAACATGAAACATGCTGGGGTCTTGGCAAAGGTCCGACGGTGCTGAGATAGCTGTCCCACAGACGTCCTGCCAGACAGTTTCACCATATAGACAAGACCTTAGAATGTCCCAGGAGCCCCTGGCAAGTCTGTGCAGTTTTCAAAATCAAACATTTTTCTCCATCTGTACTAGGCTGTGTTAAGCCTCTGTATTGCAACAGAACTTGCTTTGATAACTTATCTCATCTTCAAAGTAGGCTGCTTTAATAGTGCCAGCAATTATACTTATTAGTAAGAACGTACAGGATTTGATATTGCAGGGTAGCTTCCAGGCATATTGATGGAATTTAACTCGGTAGTTGTTAGCTCTTGTTAAGAACAAGGCTTAGAAACCAAACCTCTGAATAAAATAGACAGCAGTCAGTCTGGCAGTAAGAGAGAAAATAGGGTCCTAATTCACTTGGATTCTTTGGAAAAAAACATAGCTTTATCCCAAACAATATTATTTCCAGATGTTGCTGGAAACATATCACTTCACGAGCAGAAATTGTTTTTCCTTAAATATAATTGTGGAAAAGAAAAAAAAAAACCCTAGGATAAACTTACTATTCTTTGGTCAGGTAGATGAGTTTTTCCCACTTCAGTTCCTGATTAAAGTAGCTTTCCATCTGGGATCCCAGTACCATGAAAATCTGAGAGAGGTGCTGAAGAGGGTCCAGGACAGACCAGTAAGCACATGGTCTGCTACAGACTGCAGGGCTTGACTCTGGCAAAGCACCAGCTTGCCTTTGAACACACAGGCAGGGTCATTCACTTCATGGGTCTGCTGGTGCCCTCATTCCTCCTGTCCTGGAAGCCTTTCCTGGTCAGGGCCGGGGGACTTTGTTCCTAAAAGCATCAAAGAATTTCAAATGCTGAATATTGTCACTTCCTGTGAACAAAACCATTTTGTTTGTTTATTTTCCCCAGACTGTTCTGGAAGGTTTGTTGGGGTTTTTTTGTTTGTTTGTTTTTCTTCTGAAGATCTTTAATTTTAAGGCAAATCCAAGACAACTTAAATTACGCTATGGGTTGTCCTTTCTCTCAATTGTAATTTGAAGACCTTGCTTGGTTTCCTCATGCTGGTGGAAAAAAGATTAGAAGTATCTACAATATATATTTTTTAAAAAGAAAGGAACACATGAAAGGAGAAAAGGTTATTTTAAATGGTGCCATATTTTTCACAGATTTTATACAATCATATTTTTGTACTGTACTACCATTCCTTAATAAAACATAGTTCTTATCCCTGTGCCAAAGACAGACAATCTCTTTCAATACCCTGTTCTTACTCCAAAACCTTGCTACTGGCAGGAGTGGATAGTGCGATATGGATCCCTTCTCCCTCAAAACCCAGTCCTACCAGCGCGGCTGCAGGCCTGGGGTCACTGCCTGCCAGCTGGACATCACGCGTCTCCTGTCTGGGTAACTGCAAGCAGCAGATCCTGCCCTACTGGAGCATCCCACAGAGCTCAGTTCAGCAAAAGAAGTATCTGATCCCTTCCCTGCCAGAAAGCACCTGACACTCTCCTGTCTTCTTCTTAAAGCGAGATCTAAGGGGCATCTTATGCTGCTCCTGTTTCAACAGATTTGTATTTTTTGTACGGAGACAGTGTAATATTTAAGTAGAAAACTGAGATACTTGAGCGTTCTTTAGGGTGCTACGATAAGCACCAAGCAGAAGCTAATACTCATTAATTTTAGCATCTTCAAAATTACTTCAGGCCCTTTAAGTCTTCCCATTTCCTCATCTCTGTCTCCTTAACAATTATTTCTTAAGGGCAGTTGCACATCTCTCTTGCTCAAATGAATCTACAGCATGAGTCTGTTACCTTGTTCCAGCATATTGCATTTTTCCATGTTCATCTCCCTTTCTCCACCTGAACTTTCATTTCTATGGGGATAAGTTCCTCAGCTCTGCAACCTTTGAAGAGCCTGGCACAGATAGGTGTCTTGGAAAACACAGGACAAAATATGTGAATAAAACCATTCCTCCTAAGCAGGCAGGGTAACAGAGTTAGCAGGGAAGCACTCCCATAGCAGAACATGCGTGAAGAGGACTCCTGGGGAACATGAGGGTGGCCAACGAGGTCTTTCTTGACTGTGCTCTGTATGAAAGCAAAGCAGCATAAAAGAGAGAATACCGAGGTTTTGGCTGTTATCCCTGTAGGGCTCTGTGTTTTTCAGTGATCCAGCTATATAGCAGCTGATTATTGGAAATCAAGTTCTTATATTCCCAGTATCCTACTGTGGTGTGCAGCAGGGGGTCCCAGAAGAAATAAGCTGTTGTGAACCAGGCGATGCGTAAGGAGCTGTCGCGTGTTTTGCGCAGGGCATCTGGTCGGAGCTACCCCAGGCTCTGCCTGCAGCCCACGGGGAGACGCTGGCGCTTGCACTAGGTGAGTCCTTCTCTGAACTGCTGGGATGAGCAGCCCTTGGGTGATGCTCTCAGGTGATCCCACACTGAGGGAACAGTGCACAGCCTGGACAGGAGATACTAGAGTTAGTTTGGCAATGGAAAGCGCATGCTGAGCCAGGTGAGGAATCCCAACCTGGGATCTCCCTTGCAGCAGGCATCCCGAGCGCATGAAGGCTGACCTTTTTGTTTGTAGAGCCTGCAGCTTTCCTGGTTTGTCTCTACCCTCACGCACCCTATCATGGGTGTCCCAGCATCATGCTGCCACAGCAAAGGACCAAAGCTCCTGGTACCGTAACATGGTAGAGGACACGAACCACATGGCAATCTATAAAGACAGGGATGATTTCAGCACCTAGCAGAGGCAATTACTAGTTGAATTATCAAATAAGGATGCTGGCATAGATTGGAAGAGAAGGGGAAAGAAAAGGAAAAGCAATAGGAGAGGTTTGTTTGCATGCCATGTGACTGTCTTCTGGCATTCAAGGCAGACAGTGCTAACAGGTATGATGCAAGAGTCAAAGCTGGTGGCAGGAAGTACAAGATTGTATTAAGCAATCATGACCATCAAGTCTAGCAAACCTAAGTTGCAGTCCTCATGCACTTTACTGCCAGGCTTCCGAGCAGAAATTTTTGTGAAATCTGCTCCTGGGTCTATTATAGGCCAAGCACTGAAGCCCATCCAGGGATGAGCTGGCTCCCAGCAGCACTGGAGATGGGTAAGGCAGGGTTTGGCCCAGGCCACACACAGGGAGCAGGCATGCAGTGGGAATAGATTCAGCACAAGGGGATGTTGCCACTTTTGGGGAAGGCAGGCATAGCTTCATGGTGGCTTAACCATCCCATCAGCACTCAGAGCATCACTGCTGGGACTTGCAGGCTGTGCTTAGGTGCTGCCACTACTCCTACCAACAGTAAGAAGCCAGGCACAGAAAGCACAAGGGAGAGGGACCTCAGCAGCTTCCCAACAGCAGTAGTTCTCAAGCAAGGAGAAAGGATACAAAACCCTACTACCAGTTCCCAGCCTGAGGTTCAAGTATGTTGGTGCTTCCAGTACAAAATGATCCATCTTCTCCTGGGTGTAGTATGATACCACCATGAACAAGACAGCCTGGCTTGAAATTAGTTTTTATTTATCCATTTGCCACTTTAATTGCATACGTACCTTAAGCCAAACAAGGACACCCTCTTCACCTACCCAGGGAACTTGGCTGAGCCTGGCTGGGGCACAAGGTACCATCATTAGCTACGTGCTCTGGCTCAGAGCTACAAGTGTGTCATTACTATGGCAGGTGAGTCAAGCTAGGCACAAGCAGGGACAGGTAAGGCTGGCCTGGAGCTGCCAGGTCTGAGGGGTACAGAGCTCATGAGTAGCTTTTGCCACTAGGGCTTTTAGGGAGCTGGTCCCAGCGTTGTTAGCACTGTAGCAGGCTGAAATCACCTTCCCCGGTAGGTCTGTGGGAGGACATGTCTGACTTATTGAGGCACTTGGCAATACTGGGGCACTGTTGGGTTACTCACCTGACAAAGACATGAATCAAGCTGAGCCAGCTGGCCTGGGTTGAGCACACCACAGAATTTGGGCACTGAATTACAGTTCCAGGTATGAGCTTGAACCAACCTTGCAGTGAAGACACCCTCACAGTCACAATTGCATTGGAGGCCTGATAGCGGTATTGCTTAAATCAGCATTGCCCTGTCATAGTCCTGCTGAGAACAACATGCCATGACTTCCAACGATAGCAGAACTGGGGCTTGGGCTTCAGTGGTTTTTGCTTGACATCTGTTCCCCAAATGATGACATTTATTGAACTGAAGCTATGCAATACTAAACAGGTTGTGCCAAGGGCGGTGCCTTAGCCACCTCTCCTGGATATGCACTTACATGTTTTTAAAAGTATCCTCATCACAGTTGCTTGTGATGGGCTGAAGGACAAACACACAAGCCCTTGAGGAGCAGGGCCAGCTCTGGAGCTTGTGATGTATCACAGACGGACACAACTGTGTTGCAACCACAGCTTCTAGGTCAGCTCTGCTCCCTTGAGGCTGCAGCATTAGAAGCAGAGGAATCCTACGTTCAGCTCCTTACCCAAGAGCAGAGTGAGGGCAGGGATCAGAGATGAGAAAGGAAGAGCAGATCAGGACTCATCGAAGGTACAGGAGCTTGTAATACTTACTCCTCAGCATACTAAGTGAAGTCACAGTTGCAACCCCAGTCCACATAGTCCTCCTGGGGGTCAAGGCTTTAAATACTGCTGCTTGTTCTGTGAGGGGTTTGGAAAAGAATTGATGAGGCTTGATTTGTCCCATGGAGGAAAAGGCATGGTGCAGCATGGGCAGTGTCACCTTTGAAAATAAAGCTCAGGAAATCAGTAAATAAAGAAAGGAAGTAGAGGAGAAGGGGCAGCCTCTGTAATGTAAGAACAGTGCTGGAAATGCGTCTCGCTGAACAACTGCACACTGAGGTGAGGGACACTGGTACATCCTTCACAGGCAGGAGTATAATGAGCAATCTGGCAAGTCCTTGGTCAGATGCATGGCTCCACTTGCCATCAATCCCACTTTTTAAAATCAGGAAAAATAAGAAACACTACACAAAACCCCCACTAATGAATTAGGCTATTGTTACATCCTCTCCTTATTGTTTTGTTTAAGTAACTGTGGCCAGTGCTAATGGTCACAGCAGTAGAGCTCAGCTCTACCAGAAATGCTCAGCTAGAGGCTGGCCCAACAAAATCTTAGCAGAAGGGAGCACAAGTTCCTTTACCTTATGCTTGCCTGGGCTGGGGAAACAACTGAACGAGGGCTTTGAAGCACTCTGCTGCTCTGCCTTTTCACCTACACCGAACTTGTACTGTTTCTTTTCTGTTGCCCTCTTCCCAAACCTGCTTATGTTTCTGTCCGGAACACTTGCGTTCTTCCAATTCTAGGGTTAGATCAGAAGCAAGCAGGGAAAACAGACTCAGAAGCAGCATGGACCAAGCTGACAAATCCCTAAGTTAGCCTACCACAAGTAGAGAACTGTAAAAACAGCACCTCCACCCCCAGGTTGATGCCCCCTTCGCAGTGCTCCAGCACTGAGCAGGGTTACTGAACTTGACAGGGCAGCTGAAAGACAGAAGCATTTCAAAACCATGATCAATACATCCCTCCTTAAATCAGGTCAAAACAGCAGGTTAATTTGGGGATCTGTCAGCTTGGGGAGTATCTAAATTGGAATTTTTGTGAAATAAACATTAAGGCCCAAACAGTGATGTTATGCGAGAATTTGAGAGGCAGGTATGTAATCTACCTTCCCCTCGCCGGGAAGAGGGATCTGTTGTGCTTGAACTCCGCCTTTGAGCTCCGTCCTGCTGCTCTCTGCAACATCAGTGTCCCAGAGGACAATCAGCGCTGCACTCCCTGCGATGGGTGCAGCTGGCCAGGAGAGACAGGCCAACTCCAGAGACATATGAGGTGACAGACACAGACATTGAGGCACAAAGGCCAAGTGATTGAACTTGCACACGTGGAATTAATTATCCTGAAAAATGTACCGCCTGGAGCATCTCAAGCCTATTGTGAAATGGAATTCATACGCATAAAGATAAGTTTGTGTTGGTTCCTGAGTCTGGCCACGACATACTGACAGCACTAAGCACGGCCAGAGCTCACCTCTCCTTTCACGCACTTACCGAGCTGCAGGAAAGAGGTGACTGTTCCAAAAGAACTGAAATAGAAGGCAACTGCCCTAAAAGCCATTCACACATGCGTTTGAGACACAATAAAACTTCAGTGAATTAAGAGATCTACAGAGAGTTGTAAAGATGAAGCAACACACTAAGGACTTCACCCGAAAATGGCCTGACACGCAAAGGTCACAGTGCATTTCATCGCAGTTTACCATCCCTGCAGCATCGGTGAACACCATTCTGGAAGCAGCCTTTGAATCCTGAAGATGCACAAGCCTGTCCCAAGCAGCTGTTTGTAACCACCCACCCGAGACCGAACAACAGCCATAAGCAGGCGTAACATCGTTGTGGACAGTGACATTCTATGGACTGTGTTGTCTACTCCCATTCCACCACAGTGTATGGCATACCATGCTTATTATATTTAAACTGAGGAAAAATGAAAAACTTACATGTAAGTGATGTAGAAAACAAAGAAGGGAGAATCCAGGAATTTCTCCATTCCAACTAAAAACGCACACCCATTTACATTGTTTTGTAAATGAATTTATCTTTAGAAGAACAATAAAAATACTTAAGATATTTCTCTTCAGGACAACCATTGCACATTTGGTTTTACTTCGGAGGGGAGACAAACATACACACAGAGCAGGAATACTTTCTAATTGAAAACATACAACATGGAAGCAGGAACAGTTCAGCACCTAGAGAGAATGTTTTCCTTGTGTCCTTGATAAACATTGTCTCACTTTCTCAGAAGTATCCACCTCACTGGTCAAACCCCAAAGAATCTGGTATCTAGGAAGAATACCTCCCAAAAAAAACTTTTGAAAAAAGCCTATGAAGCAGTGGCATTGTTTTGTCCTATTTTTCTGTATCTCTCCCATCTGTAAGCCATTTGTATGAAGAAAACCTTTGTTTCCAAAGCTTGACTTACTAAAGCTCATTTGTTCCAAAACACAACAGCGCCTTGATACTGTTTATACCAGGGAGAGCCAAGGGCTCTGACAAATGAGCTGGGCTGGGCTTCGCAGCCACAGTGTAAGATGTTCCTGGCTGCCCCATCCCTCTGCCAACAGTCACTGTCCCCCACAGAGAGGGCAACACCAGTCACCCTCCACTCTCCAGTGGAGCTCAGGGTAAAAACACTGCGTTTGTCAACACAGACCGAGACCTCAGCTGTGGGACAGACCCTCCCACAAAGGGGCAGGACAGACCACTGAGGATTATACCCTCTTGACACACCCATCCATCAGCCCGTTTATTAGTGCTCTTTTGTAAATAATAAATCCAGATTTGAACTACTTTTGCAAATTTTTGTGTGCTCGTTAAAGAAAATAAATGAGGATATAGATATTTTCTCAAGCTCGTTCTTAACCAGGAGAAGACTGGCAACAAGGCCAGAGCATTTTCTTTTCATTCTTCAATCTTCTTGAGACCTCAGAAGGAAGCAGTGGCACTAAAACTGCCCCCATTTAAACAACTCTCAAACATAGGAAAAAAAGAGGCAGCTGCTGGTAAGAGGACAAAACTCCCTTTAGCTTCAAATAAGCTTATTTTAAAAAGAGGCATTGAAATAGTTCATATTCAGCTGGTTTAGTTTTCTTCCTTGCAAGGTGAGTGCTAAAATATCAGCATCTCACAGGAGATAAACAGAAAAGTATTCACATGGAAAGAATTAATCACTGCAGTTAAGGTAAGAAGGAAGAGCAAAGTGCTCTCTGAGTACCTCTACTGGTTCATTAACACATGTCTGAAAGAAAATAATGGAAAAAGTCAATGCCTTATTAATTTTTATGCTACTCCCCCCTCAAGTACAGAGGAGAGACTAGAGAAATACAGAATATAAAGTGTGGTACCCATACTCGAAACTGAGGACATAAAATTCTTCAAGAATAAACTAGCTTAATCATGAAGTGCTTACATGTCGTCTCCCGACCCACCTTAAAAATGGACCTCCCTGTCTTTTCTACATGAATTTATTATATATATATACACACACATACACAAAATTGGTATGGCCTTACACTCCATTTAAGGATATTTTGCTACATTGGTCAGAGTGCAAAGCAACTGCTTCCTTAAAAGCAGCATTTTTACATCATGATGAAATAAACCTGTAACTTAAACAACTTGCATGACCACACAGGAAACAGTGGCAGATTATTTTTCTGGCTTGTAAAAAATTTTAAAACAGAAGTTCTATTTCAGCAGTTTGAAGATGGAATGTAAAGTTTCTGCTGTTATATGTATATAAAATATATTTATTGAATCATACATTCATGCTGATTCCAATAAAAAAAATAAAGATTTTTCTGAAATTCTCTCCATGGATTTCTAGTGCCAGAGGTTCCATGCTGCAGCTAAGGTAACATTTCATGAAAATAAGGCAAAAGACCAGTTTTACTGTTAAGCCTTTTATTCTGAAGAATAATCTCTCCCATCTGTGGCCTCCTGAGCTCCACCCCACAAAGGAATTCCCACAACAGCAGCAGTATCAGCCTTGTAGCATGGAGAAAGCCACAGCATTCAGACTTCTCAACTGCTCCTTGTTGTTTCAGACTCTTGCAAGACTAATACAGTTAACCTTCCTTTCCTAGGATTCCAGATCAAGTCCAGGGAGCAGAAGCAAGTTTTCCCCAAGTGTGATCAGAGGGACATAGCACACCTCTAGTATCTATAAAACACGTAAGTTGCTCTTGTCTCTTACACAGCGATGACAGGTAGCCAAACAGAAAGTTCTGTTTGTGTTGTCTTTATAATACCCTGGATTTTAAAAGTCAGACACAAATGAACACTCTACAGAGCCAAACTATGCTTCAAATTCTCATGCAAGCTGAAACAGGTTCTGGCAAGGTGCTTAGCTGTTTGGACCTAGGGTACATATAAAAAAAGTATTTAATATACCATTTTGCTAACTAGGGCATGGCATTATTTATACATAGCCTTAGAATTCTTTGGTAGATGAACTGACCTTGGTACAGACACCCAAAATGACATTTCAGAAAGTTAAAAGCACTGCCACTCACACTGAATCTCAAAGATGGACACGATAAAGTATTTTTCCTTCCACAGTCAGGTGCTTTGTCAAGTTTGAAATATCATCAGTGGAACAGCAGATCCCACTTGGCTTGGCAAGTGGCATTTTGTGACAGAAAATAGAAGGGCAACATCCTGCTCTCCAAATCTATTCTGAGAACACACCATTACTCTAAAGTCTGCTGTCTTTAAGGAATGGTGGAGTTTGAAAGCATTTTACTCCGTTGTTTCATGTCTCATAAGTAGGTAACCTGTTAACAAACCCCCTTGCCCCATCTTCCACACAACATGCAAACAAGATTATCAAGATCTTAGGAGAGCAGTTTTTCAAGTTACCAGCCAGGGTAAGAATGGTACTGTTAAGAAATGAAATAATCACTGAGGTAATTACTTCCAGCTAAAGCATGCACAACTTAAGGAAACTGCTAGCATGCCATGTGTTCTTAGCCCCAGGCAGCAGTGTGTAAAGAAAGAGAAAATTAAAAAAACCCTACATTTTGTTCAAAAATATTATGTCCCTCCAAGAGATGCAGAATCAGCAACTGCAGAGATCAACTCCAAATCTTCATACCTCCACACAGAGCCACCCTTCTCACCAAGGAAAGCAGACTCCCAGGTCTAAAGGACAATCCTCTCATGCGACACTGCTGAAGAATGTTTCTCATTCAGATTCAAGTCAGAGCTTGCTGTCACCAAACAGCATGTCAGCACACAGGCTGTTTCCTACTCCATGAGGAAGTCGTCTCTGCCAAGCTCTTCCAATAGCACACTCACCACCTCCACACTTGCCTGTATGTGGCTAGCGTGCACTCAGGACACTAGAGCTTCAGCTCTGAGCAAATTCTTTTTCAAGAAAAAAAACCCAACCAAACCTGTAAAGAGGGCCCTGCAGAGCAAGCGATCCCTGCCTGAATCCTCAACTGCAGAGCAAACACCTGCAGTCCTGATCAAACAAAACTTTCATTTCAGCTTTACACAACAGCCCCATGGAAGTCAGCTGGTACTTAACAGTATTCCAGAAGGAGTTTCTCCTGTACAGGGAAAGGGGATAACTAAGCCTGGTTAATCGTGCAATGCATTTAACCAAAGAAAACACAGCAAAGGCAGCACCGCTTCCAGTTCTGGTTTGGGTAGTATGAAATACTACTGTAAATGAAACAAGTCTTATTTCTACTTGTCTTACAATATTAAGAGCAGTCAGAATAGGACAGATCACACCTAGTCATACATGAAACCCGTGCTCTCAGAAGGGCAGACCATTAAGGTGTAAGGATCACCGAGGTTATTTCTGACACTGTTTATGTGGCTTGTGCGGGTGCAAAAGCAGCCTGTGACAGGTCTGACCAACTTTTCTGCATTTCCTACTCCCTGCAGAGCACTAGGACATCAAGAGCACTTCAGCACACAACGCACCACTATCTTGATTCAAGTGGAGGTGCTAGCAAGGAGACACAGAGTCCTATTCATTTGAGACTTCCCTGTGGCATTTTCTTTCCAAAGAGAGTTAGACTACCTTGGTTATTAGAGGTTAGCATTCTTGTAGGTATTCTAGCTCACGGCAGCCAGCTGAAGCAAATCAAATCACAACCTCTTTGTAGTCATGTTCACCATCAATGCATGCAAAGCATCGAAGACCTCAGACGAGATACTGAAGTATTAACAGCGCAGTCAACATGGAAACCAGAAGGGCTTGAGGCTACTAGAAAGTTTAAACAAAAAAGCCAATGCAACAGTATTTTACAGCAGGTCTTCTCAGTAAACTTTGTTATTAGCTAGTCACAGAACAACTAAAATACAAATACTAACAGTCACTCTACATTTTGTTCAAGATGCTGTCAATGTAACTTTCTTTTGAAAAGTATTTCTTTACAAGACATTCCAAGAAAATTTTAAGTAAATATTTTATTTTGCCTGTCATCTTAGACAAGAACATCATTTTCTGGGTCTTTAATTATTTAACACGTTGAGAGTATGATTCGTAGGAAAACAAGCATACACTTCACCTTATAGGCTTTGAAGTTCTTCAACAACATTCCTCAGCTCTTTCTCAAGCCAGATGACAACAACCCAGAACTGTCCAACTCCCACTACAGAAATGGTGTTTCAGGTTTACAGGTGCTTTTGCGGATTTGATTAAGGGCTATAAAAGCTTCTATTAATAGCACTTAGGTAAGTCTGAAGTGCAACCTGTTACTGCAGTTTTGGATTTAACGTCAAGAACAGTAGAAACCCAACAAAGGAGACAAAAAAAGTCACAAACAACAAGGACAGAGTTCAATGAAAGATTCCATTGCACACCTTCACCTCATGGTCATTCCCAATATAAAAAAAATGCAGAAAGCTTTTTTAGTTTTTAGAAAAATACCAGTTACCACCACAAGAGGAAGCAGTATGTATTTCCAGTATGCTGGCTGTGAGAGAGCATATAACACAGCTATTGCTTTCAGACTTGGCTCTCCTCCAGTTCACTAAGATATTGAAGTCTTCAGGAACAGATTTGTAAGCAAGTCAATCTAAGAAACATTCATAAGGAGGGAAGAGACAAAGAGCGTAACAGAACTCTGAAGATGAAGCCAAAATAAAACAGAAACCAAAGCTCTAGTGACATTTAGCACAACCAGGCTCAACCACTAGGTTTGGCAAGTAAAAGGCAAAAATTACTGTTCTGGAAAACAGGTAATACCTACCTGCCCTTTGAGCAAGAGCAGCTTTGCTCTAGCTTTAAAGCAAGCAAAGGCCAAGAGAAATATACTGCATATGCACAGCGATTATACTACTAAATCAAGAAAACAGAAGCAATGAACCCTGACACATATAAGCAAGCTTACTAAGCAGCTCTTTCATATTACAAAGAGCTCTGAAGGTCTCGTGTAGACTCAATACTGCTGTTTTAATCCAGATGTTTAACACCACTATTACAAAAGTCATATCGCTTTGTGCAGCACGATCTTACAAGATCTTTTATTGAAATTACCCAGTTTTGTATTTTATTTTCAGTTTCATCTTCTTTCAGAGGTAGTGGAGAACATTTAACATCTTTCTTAATACCAGGACTGACAGGCACCTTCTGCACATCTGACAGAAATGTCATTTATCCACTTCAGGTCTCATAGAAGCAGGGGATAATATTAATGTCTAAACTGCAAAAATAACTTTATTACATACAGTAGTTTGAACTGTAAAGGATGTGACAGAAGTACTTCTGCTTCAGTTCTACTTTTGCAACATTTGTTATGGGGCCTGCCCGGCCTCAAATCAAAGTTATTAAATTCTGCTTCCAAAAAAGTACTTGCTTTCACTTATTTAAACGCAGCTAAACTGATAAGTAGAAGGTATTAAAAACTTCAGCTATAACCACCTCTACCTAGTAAACCTAGTGACTGAAGGAAGAACCTCTTCCCCTTGGAAAAACTCCAACATACTCTTGACTTGATAAAGCAAATCTAGACCTTTTTTATTTATTTTTTTTTTAAACAATTTGCCAAGACTGGAATGAGAGATAAATAGAAGGCACAACAATTTTGCTTTTTTTATACAAATACAAACTAAACATGAAAAAAACTCCCTATTTCAATAAAAAATTTCACAAGTTCAGGAAAAGTGTTTTAAGAGTCAAGTTCTAGACATTTAAAACCTATCCCACAATCCAAAATTTTGAAGTGGTAAAACAGTAGTTCAAATTCCTTTCCGTGATCACGTATCAAAAAGAAAAAAAGGTTCTACGGATACCCATTATTCCACTTTTACAGCGCCACTAAGAGAAAGGTGAATGTCAATTTTTCAAGTGGCAATATGTCCGGACCAGAGGATGTTTGTATGACCCTCAAAGGATAAAGCAATAGTTTTGTTTTTTTCTGCCCTTGAAATACTTGCCAAGTACTATGTTTTCCTACAGGCTTGAACGCATGCACGTGAAGTATTATTCCACTGACTGAAATGCACTCAAATTCAGTAGAAAGGGGGGAGAAAAAAGAAAAAGAAAAAATAAAGAGACATTCCTTTAGGAAAGACCACTGGTACCAAAAAAATCCAGTCCATAAGTTTGAGGTGAACAAGAAAATTCAGTTCTTTTCTTTTTAAAATTCACTTTTCCTAAAACGTTGTTCCACAAAGCTGGAATCTGGGACAAGGACTAGAGAAAAAAAATAAATCACAAAACCATAACACAAACAAAAAGGGGCCAAAATAGTATCAAACGTAGCAGTCTATAACAGGCTAGGGCCACATTCCAAGATACCCAAGGCTGAAATTCACAAATCTGCAGGAAAAAGGGTTTGCGCCACCATGTCAACATCCGTGATGCATTCACTGGCGTTGCCCGATCCCCCTTCCAGCTCCAAATCCTGGCTTCTGGGACATTCCTCCACGCGGAGGCCCTCGAATCCCACCTCCCAGCCCCCCACGAGTGCCTCCAGGTCCACGTGGTCTGTTGTCTCGGCGGTCACCCTCCCTGGCAGCTCGTGTTTTCTTCTCCTCCACATTCAGGCGCACTTCTCCCCTGAACATGATGGGCTGCAACAAAAGCAGAAAAGGTACTTCCATTAGTGACTCACCAGTAACTCTTCAATGTCAAGCAGACTTCTGCAACCTTGTCTCATATCCTCCTCTCCATCAAAGCAGATTAAAGTGTTTTACAATTGGTTACTAGAAAACGGCGACAGTCAAACTATGCATCCAGTCTTGTGATTTACTGGAGAAGGTATCAAAACAGGTGTGAAAGAGTGACACTTGAAAAAGTAATCTCAAGCTTAACACTGAGCATTCCAACACCTTTTAGAAAAAACACCACAGAACTTTTAAAAGTAACCTACTTACATTAATATGTGGCAATTCACAGCCTGCCATCATGCAGAGTCCCAGATGATTTTTCTTATGGCATGAACAAAGTCAGACCCCCTCTGCCACCTTGCTATGCAGGCCAGTGAAGTCTTTCACTCAGATCAAGCTCAATTTTTTAGAATTACAGCGACATGTGGTCGCTTCATTGGGGAAACCTCACTGCAGCCAGAACAGAGAGGAGCAGGACTGCAACATCCCACAAACCTCACTGCAGACAAAAAGTTGAAGTCTGCAAGAACCCAAGAATTACAGGAGTAAAGACTCGCTTGTTTCAAATTAATCCTGCAATTGCATAACAAAGAAAACCATGAAAAATACGATCCATCATTGGCACAAGCACAATGCTTTCTCATCAGATGGAAAGACTAGCCATCCACTTCTACTGAACTGATTACAACATAAAACAGATCTAAGAATGAAGCACATTGCCCTCCTCCAGCCATCAGCTGTGCTAGACAAAGATCAAAGCATCACATTACAGTCTTGTTACCAACTCAAGTGCAAACTTCCACATTTCACATGAGGCAGTATACGTCACATTTAGCTTCTTTGGCTAACAGTCTACTAAAGCCTTTAACACTGCTTTATAGCAAAGCTTATTCTAAAAAAAGTCCTACTGTTTCAGGACACATTTGCTCCAATCATTGGGCCCATTTGCAAAGCAACGCTACAAACAGAATTTAGTGCTGGTTAAAGCACAGTAGGAGGTATGTTAACTGCTTTTACAGGACTTAAGTTTATATATATATAAAAAAAAATATCTCTTAGTTCAGAAAACCATGCCTATCCATTACAATTTAAGCATTTACATGCACTTGCATAAAAAGATACTTTATACTTTGAGTGCATCAACTTTGCAAGCTTATTACACATTTAAAGTTTAACTTGCAAACCAGCATCCACTCTTCTCTGGCTCCAGTTACACTGAGCAGCACAGTTGAACAAGTAAAAAAAGGCCACAAATTCCTCAGCTGAGTGTGTCTTTGGTATTCCCTGGACATGAAGTCTGGCATTCAGCTCTTAGCTACCTCTCCCACTGCAAGCAAACTCAGTGAGCATTTCAAGTTTGTTTCAGCAAAAACCTCAAACGTGCAAGTTTAAGTCACTGTTGAAGGTGGTCGCATATTGCTTGCGGCTAAGAAATGGCTTAAGGACCCACTGTCACCGTACTACTTGTTCCCACACCAACTCAGGCCAAAGTCAGAGTTAACCTACTTTTAGCACTGTTTTCAAGTCACTTATTTTAGACTTTACCCTAGACCACATTGGAACTGCTCAGCCCACAACAGTAGGAAAGCACTTAAGGAAGCAACTCTTTATCAGCATTCACATCTCGAATCACCAGCTCCCTGCAAGAGCCTCTAGGGCTGCTCGGTTTCATATACAGTACCTCATCAAGCATTGCCACAAATGCTGCTGGCATCCCACAGCTAAAGGTGCCTAACCACATGAAATATCCCAAACTCAGACCAGATCTCAAGGCTTAAAAATCTGCACTCAAGCTACCTTTCAATTTAAGAACACAAATGTGCTGGCAATACTGCTGTACAGTATGGAAGCAAAGAAGAAAGGATGTCCCTGTCTGGTGAAAGGCTAGGTTGTAAGCAAGCACACTGCACAGCTGTTATGATGCATCCAGATTCATTGCCCACCACCACACTGTACAGTCATGGGGTGCAGGTCTTGCATTAGCAATCATCACTAACAAGCTGAGCGGGTACCTCCTGCCTTTGTTAGCAGAAATTCTTTTCAACCTGCACACTAGTATAGCTTCTACCTTTAACCTCTTCTCAACCTCTTCAACAAACAAGATTCTACTTGTCCATAGGGTCAGACTCACTCTAACTTGACTTCCTGAAAGCTATTTACTTGCTTCCCGTGTAGAGCTCAGTAGCTTCCCATTGGTAAAAGGCCCTATAATAAACTAATTCATGTTCACCTAAGTTGTTACAAGCTACTTCAGTGACGGGAGACTCAATGTGTACAAATGCTGCACAAGTCTTGGTAATAGGAGGGAAAGACATCCCACCCACTTTAAGATGCTTAAGAAAGGACAGAGGGACCAAGTAGAATCTTTTCTTGTTAGAGTAATCTGAAAAACATTGCCTATTATTAACAGACCAAAAACCACTGACTAGAAGTTTATTTACCCTGTTGCTAAGGATCTTCTGAACTGGTTCAGGATCATCAAACACCACAAACCCAAAATTGGGGAGCTTTCCACCACTGTTGATGCGGAGTTCAACAACATTGCCATAGCCTGCAAGAGAAAATCCAAGTTCTTGGGTCATACATTAGAATGCTCTGTTGACCACGCTTATGGCAGTAACCCCCAAACCCTTAGAGTACAGCAAAGCAACTAACTTACTTTGGAAAAAGTCTTTAAGTTCAGTTTTATCAAC
Source organism: Burhinus oedicnemus (assembly GCA_008921705.1). NCBI lineage: Eukaryota > Metazoa > Chordata > Aves > Charadriiformes > Burhinidae > Burhinus > Burhinus oedicnemus. The sequence continues at coordinate 88,157 of VFFE01006975.1, read as the reverse complement.
ATCATGGGGAAGGTTCCCAACAAACAGCTGGTGACTGTCTGGGTATCTCACAATCCGTCTAGTTTCCACATCACCTTGTTCACCCTCACGAACTTGAACAGAAAAGTAAAGTAAAACTTAAGAAAAGCCAGTTACCGAAACAAACAAAAAAACCAAATCATGGTCAGGATTAGCACCTTATAAGAGAATTAGAATTCACACACTGTTTATCCATCCATTTATAAAAAAAGCAAGCATTCTACACGAGCAAGTTTGTAACTGTTTGCTTTTTATCACCTGACCGAAGCCAAACACTTGGGTAGAAACCTCGATACTTCAACAGAATGCTAGTGAAATTCACCTTTAAAGCTTGCCATTCAGACCAAGGTCATCTAAAATACCCATATCCACAAAAGCAGAAATCATTCACTTCCTGAGAAAATTTATGAGATTTTAAAAGCTTTAATCATCATACTGCTTCCCCAAAACCATCAAACAGCAGAAAACAACGGTTTACTCTCTGTAGCTTCTCTTACTTGGTCTAGGACCCCTCTGTGGTGGGATACTTGTCCGTTGCTCCCTCACTCGCTGATCCCTCTGAGGTCTCTGAGGTGGGGTCTGAGATTCAGGCTTTGCCTCAGGGCGGGGCTGTAAAAATTCAAAGAGGAGTTAAGAGGAAAGAATCAGACGTAACGGTAGAGTTCAGCTTTTAAGAGCTCACTATGAAGTTGTCGATAAAATAACTGGAAATACAGGAAAAAGTCATAGTTCTTTCCACCTGTGACTAAAATGCACGTCAGCTCATGTTAAAAGCAAACATGTTACTTAACTAAGTTAGAATTTCAAAGTCATCCCATTCACAGTTACATACAACAATGTGTCTGCCCAAAGTGCAGTGGTAGTTACGCAGATTGTATTACATACTCATTCACAACAAAACCTCATTCATGAATAAGGAGTGGAAAAAAATTTAAGAGAGTTGCCTCTTGTTAAGAGGGTGCAATCATTTTAGATGGCAGATACATCCAGCACCCACATGAACATTCTTCATTTTTCCTGCATGAGAAACAATTCCTTTTCAACCCAAAAGCCAAAGGACAACATTTTTTGTTAAGTCTACCATGAAATACTGAATTTGAAAGCCTTGGAGCCTGAGAATTCAGATCACAAGCAAGTAGATTTCACTACACCTTTTCCCCATCTCAGTTTACTGTCAGCAGTTTAGCACATAAACTTCTAAGTGCTGGATTCCTACCTGCGAGACTGGTACTTTCACAACATGAGGTGGTATTCCTGATACTGGAACAGCTCCGCTGGGAGGGAGGTTCTTACTGGTTACTGATGCCCAGGAAAATGTCTGAAAAAAAATAAAAGATTGTAACTCAACTCCAGACGCTTTTATCCTTCTGAAATATATTCCTGGTAGTACAGCTGAAAGCCACAGGGAAACAGTAACGAATTTTAACCTGTGCTTGAAACACTGAATCCAGCCACCAGCAGTTTCTCTACAACTTCCTTCAAATCATTTCAATTCAAAAGACTTAACGTAATGATAAGGGAGTCACGCTTCCACCCTATTTCTAAATTCTATGTGGAGTTGAAATAGGACACAGCAGTGGCCTAACACCAAGTATCACATCAAGGTTAACTAAAGCACTGGTTTTCTGCATACCCATTTGTCTGCTTTTGCCTCCCTTAATACTGATGAGTGACAAAAATCCCCAGGTAGAAATAAAGTCACATTTCATGTATTTTCTTCATCTAGCATGTTGGTTGCTGTCTGTTCAGAATCTCAGCAGCTCTGTTTACAAAGAATCTGAGCCTCACTGCTGCCACAGTTCCCATGCCTACCAAACATACAAAGCCCTACCTTAGCTCCTGGTACTCTAACGAACTACATTCTTGCTAGGATTTCAGCTACCTGTTATTCTATAGGAACTAATGGGAAGGAGGCAATTGGTCATGAGAAGAGTAATTTGGGCAGAGGGGAAAAAAACTACAAAGCATTTAAATACTTCTAATTCCAGATATTTTTCCTCTTGCCAGAGAGGATCATGCTCTGTGAAATAACAGGACAGTCAAAAATACTGATGAAAGCACCACAGCACAGAAAAGAGCCATCCACTGTCATTACCCTGGAGTCCTCTTGCACTGCAGGAGCTGGATCAGCAGGAGCTGGAGAAGGACTCTTTTCCACAGTCTCTTCTGGAGCCGACTCCTCTAGTACCGGCTCAGATTTTTCTTCCTGAACTTCTGGTTCAGGTTCCTGTTCAGGTTCTGGCTCTGGCTCCGGCTCTGCCTCTGCAGCTGTCTCTTCCAGGTGTTCCTCAATGTCATTGCTATTAGACAGCACCACAAAAAAAAAGGAAAATATGTGGTATGTGTGCATCTGATTCTATTATTGGGTGGCAAGGAATGTTACTTATCCAATACAGAAGTCACGAATACACATTCAAAAGGAAGAACAAGGCTAATCTGTCTAAATATGACACTTGCATCTCTGTGCAATGTGGCATCATTGTTGCACTATAGAGCAGCAAAAGCATTACTTCTACTGAAAATCCAAAGTCTCTGCATTCAGGCTAAGAGCACGTTGGTTTCAGCTGCTCAATAAACCGAAGTCTTTTGACTGTCAAAGAGGAAAATCATGAGTAGCAATAAATTGAATTGACCTGTTCTACAAGCAGTCTGTATTACAAAACATCTGACTTCATCTAATAAGACATTATTACCTGACAGCCTGCTCATAATAAGCACCAGTATCATCAGGAACTGCCTCAGGTGTCTGCTGTCTTTCCTCAGGTTCCTCCCCTTCCTCCTCTGATTCTAAATGAAGTTAGAAAAGGAAAAAATACACCATACACATCTTTAGTACTCTGTTCCAACACAAAGCATCTTCCACAACACACAGGCAATGTCTCTGCCGTAAAGCCCATGGGAAGCACTATCAAGATATGACATGAAACAGACATTTCCTTTTACTTCTGCCATCACTTCAGTTACTCAGTTTTGATCAAGGTCAAACAACATGTTGCAAACACTTCAGAAAAGCAGATTTATAGCCTACAAATCTGACTGCAACTGCTAAAGTCTTACAGGTGTTTTAACAGAAACAGAATATAACAGAAAAATAACAACTCCTTGCTGCACTGCAAGGAAACTACAGGCAAGGAATAAACCTAGAACATGAAGCTTTAATGTTCATCTGCCTTCTCCAGCCAGAAGATTTCCTCTGGTCTGGGAATGGAGTATTGATATGAGACCCAGAAACAAGTATCAGTAGAACAGTCAAAAAAATTCCTGCTATTTACCCTCTGGAGGTTCAGTGTCAGAGTCACCAAAAACCTCATCTTGGTAGCGGAAGATATCATTGTGGACATAAAACTTGTTTGCAACAGAACCCTAGAAGCAAATCAGAGGAACCAATTTAATTACATCAACTGCAGTAACGTAAAAGTTGAAATAATGAGAAAACAAGAACAGATTGAGCAAAATCATTCTTCCCACGTAAGATTAATACAAACTTGCCTCCTTCAACAACATGTGTGTTATTCAGTGGGGGGGGGGAAAAGATGCATCATACTAGCAAGTCAAGTATGCATGGAACAACAGAAAAAAATTTATATTAGTGCTTTTAATTCTAATAGCTCACAACATTGAAAAAAGTAGGAGTGAGAACTTTAGACCCCAGAAAGTATCAATTCTTAGCTTCAAGTCAAACTGAAAGATAAAATGATCTTGCAATCCTCCTTTTTTCCACTATCATTTTCAATTATTTGAACCGTTTTGTTCAAAAAACATGTCTACTTAAAAAGCCACCTCAAATGTTAAGTCAGCACGTTATACAACAAAGTCTGGAACCCATGTCTTCAAACGACAGGAAGCATTTTGCTCTTTCTACTAGTTCTTTTCAGTAAGAGGACCAGTTGCTAGGAGGGCAAATCAAAGAAAATAACTTGAAAATGCTTAAGAAAAAATATGCATTGCACACACCTAGTAGCCAAAAGTTACTATTTTTACAATGGTAATTATGATATCCAAGATTAATGTTAAGACCACACAGAAGTAGCGTGGTTTCCTAAGGAATCTGCAGAAAATTACTGCTGAATTTTGTGGCAAACTACCTTCCCAGTCTAACCCTTCCAATTCCAACACCAAACCAGACATGCCTCGCTAATCCTGACATGATATTAGAAGCACTGTAATAACACTCGCACTCAATACAGCATACCTCAGGCGCAAGTACAAATGTTTGCATGAATCTGCGCACAGGCTGCATGTTATTGGAGAGCTCTCCCATCACCTGGACTACAACACCATCATTAAGAGTGGCATGGGCATCCACATGACGAATCTTTGTGTGGCAATCCTTGAAGTTTAATGACAGCACCTTCTTGTGGATATCCTATGAAAGAATGGTATACAGATTCCACTGCAGAAACCATTTCCGTTAAGTTAGCTTTCAAAGAAAGCAAAAACATTAAACACTGTTTCAGAATACACTCCCTAACTCTAGAGAGAAAGCTTGGCAGCATGCTCTTTAAGTTTGCTTTGCAAGCAATTTTACATCGTGAATTTTAATAAAGGAAGCATATGTTGCCCAACTATTGCTGTTTACATGTTAGACAGTTGTCTCTCCCTGGGGTTTGGGGGGTTTTTGGGGTTTTTTTTCTGTTTGTTTGTTTTTTTCCCCAGAAAGCACTTGGACAAAGGGGGATGAATCACAGCTGGATGTGTCTTCTCAACCACAAGGGTAACAAAAAAGCAAGCAAAGAACAGTAAGTTTGGTTGGTTTTTTTTTTTTTAAAGTGCTTACAGATTGCCCATAGACTGCGTCAGCTGGTTTTCCATTGGAATCCAAGCCACCATGCACATAGGAAGAATTCTTTCCATAAAACCTGTTGGAAAGAAGCATTTTAACAATAAGCTTTGTTATGCAAGAACATTGAACCTCAACATTAGAGTGCACCATGAATAATATACACTCAAGCAAGTTTTCTGTCTGAATTATTGGAATACAGCCACACAATTCCATAATCCTGTTCACAACTTGGGGGCAGGCAGGTTTTGATCAAAAGGGAAAATGCAAAGTTCTCCTCTGTAAGCTGTAGTGTTTAGATATGTCAGATACCCAAACACTAATAGCCAAAAGCAAAGTCTCATAGGAGCTAGATGATCCAATCCCATTCTCTCCTTTCTGTACAAGGTCCCTACAGCAACATAGTACCCTGAACACTCAGGATGCTGAAGGCTTCCCCTCACGTTCTAGTTTAAAGCTTGAGCAAGGAGCAACGGTACTTTTTTGTTCATTTACAGTAAAGAAAGTGCTGCAGGTAAATCTTCCATTTTATTACTGAAGCATTACAATCTAAAGTGTCATAAACATCATGGGACTGCATTCTACCAGCAGATAAAAGACTAGAACTGAATTCCCTGGCACAATGTAAACTTTCCTCAGATCCAAATGGACAATGTCAGCTGTCCACCTAAGTGCAGAAATACTCTGAATAAAGTGTTCCTGAGATAGGAAGAAGGAAGACTTCAGAAACTGTTACTCAAAGCACAGCAAACCAAAGCATATCTTCAAAAATGAGGTTAGTTGTAGCAATGTAGGATACCTGTCAAATCAAACAGACCAATTTGTTTAGATAACAGATTGTAGTTTGCTGCACAGTCATAATTTCTCTGATTTTCCTTTAAGAAAGAGCTGCTGGTATGACTGAGACATACCAATATAAAAGCATACACCATTTTCAAAGTTTTTCCCCCTATTCAGGGGCATTGTATCAAGAAAAACCACAAAAATGCTTAACTAAGTAACATTTATCCAACTTTACGAACTTTATGAACTTTCATTGATATTGATTACAACTAGAAGTAGCAAGCAGAACACTTTTGATTTAATTTTTCTTCTTTTTTTGCTTAAAATGCAGGTACAGCAGCATTTCAGTAACAACCAGAGCAGATATTTAAAGAATTCCTGTAATCTTTATTATCCATGAGAATAAAGCCCAGCTGATCAAAACTGAAAGCAAACTACACTCAAAGTCTGTGTTGAGCAAACCAAATTTTTAAAAGTCTAAATTCTGCAAGCCAAGACATGGTAATAATTTTAACACACAAATTAAGAAATTGACACAGAAAAACAGATCATAAAGTGAAGCAGAGCTCTACCTGTGCAAATAGTCAGGTGCTTGGTTCAGCAGAGTATAGTACTGCCTCACAAATTCCCGCCCGACCAGCAGGGGACTTGGCTTCTCCATCACCATTTCTTTGGTCAACTGAAAACTATGGAAAAAAATAATCAAAAGCTTCATAAGACATGAGCATTTTACATCGCTGTTCACATTCTTGTAGCATAAGCCACATAATCACAGTAGGAAGCATGCACCAAAACCCATTAGCAGTTTTACTACAGTAAGCAGTTTAACCAACATGTTTTCAGAGTCATCAGTCTGGCGCTGAGGAGATGACTGCTGAGTACCAAACCAGTGGTGGGAGAGACTGCATGGGCAAAGGAGACTACCTCATAACATGCCAGCATTTAATCATCCTACATACCCTCAGTAAAAAGCAGGTGGCAAGCAAGTATGGTTCTTCAAGAGGATTTGCTAAGTGGCTAAGTCATTTACAGTCAATCCAAGTTCTACTTACCTCACTTGACTTCACAAATCAGAATTAAAAGTCAGATGCTGTAAGGCAAAGCCTGTGCTAGTGTATTAGGGGCATTTTTAAAAGGTCAGAGCAAGTCTATTTTTATCAGCAGTGCAACACTCCCTGCTTGTGAGTGACAAACTCTGTAGAGGAATATCAGATTATATGAAAACTACTATGCTACAAACAAACGCATGGTGCTTTTCCCTTGCTTCCACCAAACTCAGCAAGTCACCCCTCACTTAAATCCAGAGGATCAGTCAAATGAACGGTACCACCCATATCTAGGCCCAAGGACAAACCAATCTAGGTACCTTCTACCTGATTTCCATGGATCTGTAAACTACAAAAAGAAAGTCTCTGTAGGTAGATTACGCCGTATGTATATCTTCAGTCCAGGTCAATCAAAACCAAAGCACACTCCTGTGCTTCCTTGCTTTCAAATACTCATACACACTGTTCAGACTCATACAAAACAGGTTCAAACTGGTAGGGAAAAAAATGCTGATACCAGAGAATATTCTTGCTACCTAATACAGAAAGAAAAGTAGATTTTCTGCTTCATACTCAATTATTCCAATAGGTAGCAGAATGGGTGCTTAGCAGACAGCTTTGCTGTTGATGTATCACAGACCATATATTTATATACGATAGGTAGTTTTCCTGCAGGCCCTGTAGTGCAGACAGTAAAGAGCTAGCAAAAGTGCTATCTGCAGCAAGTCAAAACAGATGTTAACCAGTAGGGCATTAAAAGACCACACATAGCAGCTGAAAGAACTTTCTCCCCATTACTGACTCCCAATCCCTTACCCTACACAACACTTTCCCAAACACATGGTATGCAAATTCAATATGCACATAGTGCAGGTGTGCCATGCAAATCAAAACCAATATACTACTAACTTGAGCCCTCTAAAAAGAAATGCAAGAACCATCATTTACTTATCTGCTTTTATTTAAGACCACGCAACTATAAATAGCTCCAAGAAGTGGCGGCATCAACTAAAAAAAGGAAGTCGAACTAAGTAGTCCTCTAGCACAGACTAATCCAGAGGGAGTCTGCAAAGTTCATGCCTAGGCAGTTAGGTTAGCACAAGCTTTCTCTTGTCACTATATGTAACAGCGTCCTGTATCCTGGGTAAACAGTCACCTACAACCATCATCTGAACAAAGCAAGGGGGAAAGAAAAACAGACTGCCACTCCCATACACATGTACTAAGACTTGTTCCAGTTCATCCAAGGATCTTGTTTGACACTTCCCATTACATTTGCTGAGTATCAGAGTAGTCCTTTAAATGCTAAAAGCTGACAACAGAGTATAGCTTCAAAGGATAGAGATGATCTACCAGGTTAGTTATTACAGCAACAGTTTCCAAAGCACACCGTATATAGGCCTGCAAAGGAAGTTACAACCACACTGTTGGATGTACCAGGAATGCAAAACAGAAGCTTCAAACCCCAAAGAGAAGAATACACAAAAAAGACAACATGAAAGCTGATGTTTTGGATAACACTAAGTCCAAATCAACCTGGCAAATTCCTTATATCTCAAACTGTGGTCTAACACCCAACATACTGTAATTAAAAGACACAAGGCAATGTTTACCCATGCTGGCAAAACACACAGATAATATATTTGAGGATGTGATCAGACCCAAAATCCCAGCAATGGTCAGCATGCACTGCATCCAGTTTTGTCACGATACAGTACACAAATTCCTATCTTGGGAGGTATGCAGGTTAAGGTTCAAAACAGAAGACAGAGCTAGAATGCTATTAATAGGACAACAAAAACTGCTCTAGTTTTGAATATATTGATGTGATTCTCTGCTTATAACACAACCCCACATACACTTTTTTCACTTTTAAGTTTAAAAATAATAAATGCAAAGTCTACCCATTCTGGTTTTTAAATGCACTTTTTGTAAGTTTAAATACAGGGGAGAAAGATCTGACAGGCTCCAAAGGATGTGTACACATGAGTGTCTGGTCCTTCAGTAGAAAGGGTGTGTGTATCACCACCATACAAGGAAATGTTACTTACATGATAACGTGCAGACAGGATAAGACCAAGCATGACTTAGAAATGAAAGAGGCTTTCAAATACATTCAGAAGCTTTCAGTTGTTTGAGGATATTTTCAAGAGTTAACCATGCAGAAAGAAAGCGATACTCCATGGCTGGGTCTGGCCCGCAAGAAGAGCTCAGATTCTGCAGACTGCTTTCGTTTTAGGAAGTTCCCAGTTATCTGCGGTTTTGCAGAAGCCTTTGAATTGTAAGCATAATGTATTACAGATACAGATGTCCAAGACCAAGCAGTCTGAAGTGACAAAGACCTCAAAAATATGAACTGTATGCCTTCTAGTGCATGTTAAATTACATCCCCACAAAACATTATCAGGTAAGAAGAAAGTATCACAGGTAAAGAAAGCCTAAGTTGTAGGTACCACTGCCAATTTCCTCATTTAACTGTTTCCTGTCAAGCACTTGTGAAGCTCTATCATTACAAGGGGCAAGATGATCTTAAAGCAGTGGGAGTAGAAGCAGCAGACAGACAAGACCTTCACTTTTAGATCCAGCTGGCTTAACTGACAATGCAAGACTTAATTGCTCCACAACAGTTAAAAACTTGCCTCTGTGCTGCAAGTTTACAATTAGAAAACCAGTCCTGCTATATCCCCCACAATCACCAAGTATGACAAGACCTCAATATAAAAGAGCATACACATATTGCTTGTTCACTCTTCTTTCTGGTTTTGGTTTTTTTTTTTTTTTCTTTTTTTTTTTTGGGGCAGAGGGTGCATTTAATTTCTTTGTAAAGACTAGTTTCCCCTGGAATTCAAGCTTATTCCTATAGATGTTAATAGGCAGCTTATTCTGTTAAGGGCTGAATCAGGCTCTTTTGAGAAGTATTTTCAATTGCTTCTAGAATACAAATGTGCAAAGCTTGACCTCCTCATGTAACAGTAAACCATTACCTGTAGCACTCAAGTCTCAACAGCTTATGCATCAAAAGGTCTTTCAGATTTCTCTTCTTCACTGAGAGTCCTCGCCTGTATTAACTCACCAGCATGTCATAGAATCATAGAATAGTTTGGGTTGGAAGGGACCTTTAAAGGTCATCTAGTCCCAACACCCCTGCAGTGAGCAGCATCTTCAATGCTGTTCTGAGCTGTCCCAATGCTGCATTGAAGACACACTGAAAATGGCTTGTGCTGATTATGTCTGTCATATTTGCATGCTAAAAATCAGAGGACTTCCTTACCGCTAAGGGTGAAAAATCAGAACTAACTCTTAACATGGAAAGAGGAATAGCAGAGTACCCAGTTCTCATTAAGCTGATCTGAAAAGAAATAGGAAAAACCTTTACACGACCTAATCAGAGGATGACAACAATCTGTTTTTACCCCTTCTGCACCTGCTGCTACACTGCCAGTTGCCATCTGTTCTTGTTCTCCAGCCAACACAACCTGAATGACAGAAGCCCAGCATCTCCAGAGAGAACATTTGCTCCCTACCACTCATGAGCAATTCATTACTCCACTATTCCTTGACCTAAGAATAACTGCAAATATTTTATACTGCATTTCAACTACACAGAGCATAGTAGTACCAAATGCCTGAACTGTCACTACATTACTCCTGATAGAAGCTTATCCACACATTTTCATGTCAATTGAGAGAATGATGAAAGGGTGAAAATTGACAAGAAAAGCTGAAAGTCAGATGATTTAAGATTCATTCATAAACATGCATTCACTTTACTCTAGATATATGTAAAACAAATTGAATAATTCAAATTATAAAAAGTATGCTAGAACTATTCTGCAACATAACTGAGCCCTTTCCTTAAGCCATGAATCTTACAGGAAGACAAATACCTCCTTTACAGCAGTTATCACCTGGCCGGTGGAAAATTCCACCATCTGTCACAATGCTCCTACTTGGCAGAAAACTCAATGCTAGACACTGAATTTCTAAAGTACTGTTATGTAAATTAGAGCCATTTATGTAAATTCTGTATCAGCAAATTTAGATTTAGGTCCACAAAATCTATAAGTATTCAGAAAAATAACAGACTCAAAGAACACCTAACAGCTAGCATTCAGGCTAGTACTTTCTCACCAAATTGCTACACAGTGAAAATGAACTAGCCATTCCTATCTCAACTTAACTTTTTTTTTTTAAAAAAAAATCACACAAGGAGTTTAGTCTGAATCTTGTTTCTACCAGACTTCCTACACGTAACAAAAGTCTCTCTAATGTACATCATACAATGTTCAGGGTCTCGGGACAACCAGTGGCTGTAGAACCCACTTAGGCTGATATAACAAGCCAGGGGACCAAACTACATTGAAATAACAGAAAATCCCAAACTTCACTTCCTAAAGTACGTGGCAATTTTAAACATCTTCTGTCAAGAAAAATGTCAGTACTAACAGAAAGATAAGTTAAAATTTACATTGGTTGAAGCATACTGTAAACAGGCCACCATTTTTTTTTAACATTATCCTTACACCTTTGTTCTCTGCCATCTTCAGTTCCATATTTTTGACTTGCATTTCAATACAAGAGACAGTCTCAAAAAATTCAAAGTTACTACAATGCATTATAGTTCTGTTTCACTGGAATATTACAGAGCAGATACAGGGAACAACCATATGGCAGTTCACACTCTCTTTTGGCTATTCATGTGCTGTAAGTTGACTTATTCCCCCCCACCTCTACAAATTGGTAGAGTGTACAAAGTACAGTCATGTTGCCCCCCTCCCTGACTCCTAATTACAGGTTTAATTGACCAAGATCTTCTCATACAGATGTCACTGCTTCCAACAGCCTAATCAGATTCTATGAAATATAATTCAGATCTTTCATTTCTACAACTTTACCTCTAACTATGCAAAAGCAACTCTGACTGTATGATTGATGTGTTCCCCAGATGAAGATAATTTTCCCCTCTAAATCAGAATGTCAAGTTTTTCATACAACCACTCCCTCATTTTGTTATCAATTAATTCCTTAACAGAAAAAGGCTTTTTAAAAATTTAAGAAACACCAGAGAAGCTCACATGGAAAAGAGGTGTCCATACCCAAGTACATCACACCACAAAGTTGGCAAACAGTAATTTTGCTGGGCATTAAAGGTCTGGTCAATAGTTAATAGGATTGCGTAATTAAGTGTCATTTGGGATTTCTCCAAGTTGCTTAGCAACAGGTGAACATGTTCAAAGCCACAAACCATTTATCTATCTGTATGGAGTAACCAGCACTACAGTCAGTTACTACTGCTGCTGCTTTGGACAAGAAAAAAATATCCAGTACAAATAAAATCAGAAAGAAAACTCCTAATATGCCTCCAACAGGCATGCTACAGATTGAAAGTTAAACAACAAAAGCAAAACAATTCCAGTTAATTCCAACTCTCCATACATTTTACACAACTAGCATCTGCTAGTACTGCTGACTAGGCGAAAAAAGAGAAGCTGGTACCTGTGTGAACTATGATACAAAACACTACAGAGTGAATAATGAAACACAAACAAGCTAAACTTGCATCGCTAGGCAAATTCCAGTGCCCATCTCAACTAAGGATTTATATTGTTACACCAGCTTGCTCTCAAGTAGGAAGTGTAATGTAAACCTTTTCAAGGAAATGCATATTTAAAAAACTACAAGATACCAGATACACTGAGATGCAAGATACCCTTCTTATTTTAATACAGCTTTAACTATCTGAGGGGAAAAGAAAAAAAAAGAAGGACCCAGCTGTTGACCCCAAGCTATGAAGTGCTGAAAAAGAACCTCAAACAGGTGGGCAACAGAGGTCTCAAAACACTAGTCTCCTTTAAAAGACAGGTCTCATTACTTGCCTCCCACTCGATGCAGAATCAATGTCACAGAGAACAGCGTCACAGCAATACAGACTGTATTTTGTACAGAAGCCGTTACAGTCACCTGCCTGCAGCCAGTTCAACTTTTCTGTATTTTGACAGACTTGGAGGGAAAGTATTTTCTTTGAAAGAAGTTATCTTAAAGGTAGCATTATTTCACAAGAGGCAAGACACTTGGAAGCCAGAGCCTGAAAGCTAAGGGATGGCATAACTTATGCAATGAATAATGAAATATTTGAAGACCAAATTGGAACAAGTTGTGAGGTCACCAGCATTCAACTCTTACCAGTATCTTCTCGAAATATTAAGATAGTCCATAAGATACATGTATTCACTGGGAACTTCCAGAAGCAGACACTCCCCAACTGAGATCAGAGCAGCGTGAAGTGCTAGATATATCATGCAGACAGAGGAGCCATCATTAATACTCTTTAAAACCAACACCTAACAAAGCACGGATCTGGATCCTCAAACTTAAGACAGCCGTTTCTCCATTCACTACAGCAACTAGTGTCTACTGTGTGACAGTCACACAACATAAAAATACAGGCAGTGCCTAAGTTCATTAGGTACTTGAGGCATTACAAGGAGCTGGATCCTAAAAAGATAATCATGCAGCAACCAGAATGCCGCATCCTTGTGCGAACAGCTTTCTCTGTGCTTAATCATCCTGATGCCACAGAAAGGCAGAGCAATACCTGAACCCCTTTCTTGAGCTCTTTGAGAGATACTGATGAGGGACACTATAGAAAAGCTAGACATTATACCAACATATGGTCAAGAAAAATGAAATTAGAAGCCTAATTATTTTCTAATCAAAGTATCCAAGCAATCAATCCAAATTTAAGCACAAGAAAAACATTTTCATTACAAGACTAAAAAATAATTCAGAATTCAACGCTGCCCATGCTAGTACTGAAAACCCCCTCTGCTTGCCAGTGACAGATGGGAAGCCTTACTCAGCAGCAATGTACAGCCCTTTAAACACGATAAGAATACAAATAAACAAACCATGAATTGCTGCAGAAGAGCTGTCATTCTAGAAGTCAACCTGTGTTTTTGCCAACAAACCTAAGTGTGATCCACAAGGCTGATGGATATGGTGGAGTCTGTCAGTTTGTAGACAAAATTCAGTGCTTCTTTTATTGTTCAGCTCTGCCAAGCAAGAGAGACAAACAGATTTCTACTGCTGTTATTCAGAATCTAAAAGAACAGTGACCATTTCAGAGAAACATAATTTCTAGCTCAAAAGCAGAGAAAGAAAATACAAAGACAACTACCTAAAGCATAAGCTAGTTGAGACCAGCATCTATACCTGTACAGCAAGGAATGTTAATCTAGGGAAGGAAAAAGATACTAGATACTATTCCTGTAGTTCGGAGCATAAAGGTCCACCTACTGTCCAAAGACAAACAGAAAATTAGGTCTTGTTTAAAAGGGGAGGGGAAAAAAAACATCTACCCTAGAAGAATCTTAAAAATTTGGTACTAAAGGTAAGTGGTATCACAAGAGTTTCTCACCAAGTTGTTCTTGGATTCTCCCCTCAAAACACTTTGCTTTCTCTGAGTGCCAGGCCTATTTTGGTGTGGCTTTGGGGTTTTTTTTGGTTTGTTGTGTTGTGTTTTGTTTTTGTTTTTTTTTTTTCTTTCTTCCTTTTTAAAGCTGTCTCCACCGACTTCCAATTTTCTGCTTTGTATCACACAATCATCACTTCTACTCAGCAGCACAAACGCTAGCAATACAAAGAGAGGGAGGATAGCATTTCTTCAGAAGCAGCATAAGCATTTGAATCCTTGATTAGAATTAGCAGCAAGAAACAGGATTTATTGAAAGTAAATGTTTGTTAACAGCTGCCCTATGCCCATGACCCAGCAAGGGTCACCTTTCAGTAGCCAAGTATCTGGATTTTGCCTTTAGACTGCAGCTAAGGTATTTAGTGTTACTTTTTGGAAAGTTCTGCTGTACTGTGTCACAGAAGAAAAATATTCAAACTTAGAAGACGCATATCTAAGTTCTTCTTACATTACAAAAAGATCAGGGCCCTGAGTTCCCCATGCAGTTTATTACTTACTTTTGTTTTAATAACGTACACTATACATTTATGATAGGGGAAGTGAAACATTTGTCTTCTGTTCTCAGATGTCTCAATACAGCTTTGCATCTCTCAACAAATCACCAGAAGTTTCCTACTCATTACACAAAGGAGATACGGAGTAAGCAAGGTGGAAGCTCTAGAACTAAACACACAAATTTAAGTTGCTATTACTTAAGCTTTATTGCCTAAAACCAAAAAAATACCAAAGCACCAAACTAGACATCTAAATCTCTGGTACTTCTAGATGCCCAAAAGGCAAGAAGAGCACCCTGGATTGAGAGCTACTTTGCTAAATTCCTCCTGCGGCAGGACTCTGCCATTAAAGAGACTTGCACAGTCTCAGAAGTACAACCTAAAGCTCAGTCACTATTTGTGGATTTTTCCATGAGATAACTTCACCTGCAATACATCTCACCATACAGGTCAATCAGTATTTTTATTTTTAAAGCACATACAGACAGTTTGATCATCCTCCAACAACAGCTGCCCCCAAGACAGTCACAATAGTCTGTATGCACACTAAATCCTTTGAATTCCTTTGTGCATTTCCAGAAGTACAGTTCTCAATTGCTGAGAAGCTGTAACCAGGTATGTTAGGTAAACAGCTCCAAAATGAATGGAACATGCCTTCTCTCCTTTTTGTACCAGAACAGTTCTGGGAGCTGCTCATATCCTGCTTTTTGATAGGAAAAAGCTGGAAGTCATCTTGCCACTGAAAAAAAGTTAAGCAGGGCTGCTGTAGAAGGACCTGCTGTAACATTAAACTAGGATGATCTGCCCTGAGCCTAACTACTAACACTTCTTATCAGCACAAAAAGATAGCTATGAGGCATTTAACAGCACAAAAAAAACCTGGCCCTTGTTATTTGACAGAAGTCCAAAATGAACTCCTCTTGAAAACCTGAGTTCTCTCAAAACTCAAAGCCTTGAGAATTCACAGAAATATTCCTACATTTTTTTAATAATCCTGAATCAGATTCTCCTGAAGAGGCTCTCTCCTACACCTGGGTGATGGACTTTCTCATTTCTAACTGGACCTATTCCAGCCTCATTTACCCTACAATTAGAAGTAATGTTTTTCTGTAAAACCACATTTTAACCATGCAAATTTCATCCTAAAGGCTGGTAGGATAGTGCTAGTCTGAATGGTTTGTTTACCCATTTTTTAATGAAAACTAACAGTCAGCTTTATGCCTATACTGCTGTCCAGACTGCTCCATGATAAAGTAGCTACTTAGACCCTAAGATTTTGCCATTAGAACAGGTTTTGTTTTGACATCCAAGAGCTGCTCCAACAACTCGATGAAGCTGGCAGCAGGTCCAGTTGTCTTCTCTTAGGTCTGCAACTTTTCCATTTGGCTCCAGTGCAGCTTCTTAAAGTAAAAAGCAAGAGTTACTCATAAGCAGCCAGAAGAGGCAAATTAGAACACCTAGCTACACAGACATGACAGTGACATTCAAGCTCATCCTACTTGGATTAAAATCACCGGGATCAGGATTTAACAAAATATTTTCTGCATGCCAAGCAACAGATACCTGTAATGAGAGTAAACTCTGTCACCTCTACCCATTTTAGTCACAGAAGACTCTTAAACTTCATCTATAGACTGGATCATAGCACTAAAGACTGATCCATCACAGCAACATTACATTGTTAGACACTTAAAAACAAAACAGAAAGTCAGCCTAACAGCAATCATAAGTCACATGAGAGAACAGTACACGGCAACGCAGAATAAAATGGAAGATGGCCACCAGCATTTTAGAATGCAGTATTTCACATTTGCCTGAGCAAGGAATCAGGTTCATAACATTATTTGTACATAACTGACAGCTCTTCCAGGTCTGAAAGCAGTACTCCAACAGCTATGTCCATCTGGAAGAGGTCCAGACTTAATATAGCAGAACTAGGACCTCAGACCAGTATAGTATTCACTGCCTGCAAAACTTTAGGGATTTTAATTTTTTTTTTTTTTTTAATTACTCCATAAGGTAGCTGAAGATTGTCAAGTCTATTAGCAGTTTCAGTAAGTAGTTAATAATTACTTCAACTCTGGAGATTTTAAATAGGCACCTGTAAAAGGTATCCAGCCTTCTACAAAAAACTATCACTTTCACCTTTGTTTTGTTTCAAGCGCAGCTGACTACAGCCAGCTCCAGCACCACCCTGCTAGAGCTCGCTCTACTTTGATTTCCTCTTTCACTCTTCATTCATCATGTTACCTAGTCAGACGAAAAAGCCCAGGTTCTAATATTAAAAGCTAGAATAATCAATTCAAATGTTTTCTAACTTGTCAAACAGGCCATTTATGATAACCTTATGAGTTGCTCTCTCAAGAGGTACTACTGTTATGAACAGAAATACCTATGTACTTATAGCGACACCATCTTTGCTTTGCTTTCATTAAAAAGTGTTCCTCTGTATATGTTTGCCTTACAATCTGCAAGGCAAAAAAATCACACTAGCTTTCTGAACCAAAAAAGAGCTTGCCATTTCATCAAGTACATAAGGATTTCATGTTTAGAATTAAGATGTTCAAACTTAAGAGTTCAACACAACTGATGATACTCTGTTGATGCTGTTGTGCCAGCAGCACAACATTTGAACAGTAGAGCTAGTGGTCTTATAATCACAGTACAAACAAGTCTTCTTGTACAGTTTTTGTTTTTCTTAGACTGCAAATGCAAAGAATCCCTACAGAAGATCCTGATACTTACACTTGACCCACATTGTCCTGCTTTGAGTTGTCCAAATCATGACATACAAAGGAAATCTCGTCTGCCTTAACTTTAACATTAATTATGTTTTCTCACCTTCAACTTAAGGAGTTCACACTTAAGAGAATATAACCTAGCAAAAAAAAAAAAGGTAGTTGCCCAATTCACACAAGTCAAGAACTGGAGACCACTATTTAGCATCTGATGCATAAGAGATTCCTTCTAAAAGATTTTAAAAGATTTACCTTTAAAAATAAGATACACATTTGCAAAGGTTCCAATGTTGATTTGCGTTTTTTTCTAACAGATTTTGTACAATTACACTTTCTAGCATGTTTTAACACTAGTCCCTGGAACATGTGATGCTATCAAAAAAGTTGGCAGATCATCATAAAGATGGTCTGTGACTATTAGGATATAAGACCTTAAGCATGTAAATACTTACAGCTAGCCTTCAACGTTAAGTATACTGACTGAAACTCCCCAGGAAAAGGTGACTTCAGTTCACAGGATGTGAACATGCTACCACCAGTATCACGGAAGTATCACAGCACTATCTTTTTAGCACTATCATTAGGCTTATTCTTTACACAGAGGGAATAAAAAAACTGAACACTTGGTCAAAGGAAAGATTTCAGAAAAGGTTTGAAATGCAGTTTTTGTCCGTCAACTTCTGCACTTCCTTCTCTTTACAACACCTACTTTAAAAAAAAAAAAATCTTGTTAGCTAAAAACAATACCCCCCAACCACACCACATTTGATTTACGGCACCTGGAAGCATTAGCTTTCAGAGCTCCACAGCAGTGTCCACGCTTCCTAAAGCTGTCACTCCTGGCAGTGAGAGCAGAGGCTAGACAAAAATAGCATACACTGGAAACATGGCGGCTTGCTGCAAATGCTGCTTTCAACCAATTGTGAATTAAAAAAAATAAAATCATTTTCTTCATAAAGAACACTTACTATATGCATGTAATCCTTAATATAAAAGGTCACCAGGTAAGGCCGTTAAGGATTAATAACACATTAGATCATCCAAACCAAGACTAAAACGTACCCAAAAGATACATGGAAGCCCCTTCTCTGGTTTTCGTCCAGCAAGTATATCTAGGGCCTTACAAGAGGCTGGAAACTCTTCATACAAGCATTGCTTCGCATTTAAATCTTGGCTTAATCTCAGATCTAACCAAGGTCATGCGGTAAGTCAGGGTAAGATACACACTCTCCTTCTGTTGGAATTATGACTCCTTTCATCTCATCTAAAAAGTTAGAGCAAGGGAGACACCTACGATCTGATACAGCGGTACAGACCTCCCTACGTCAGCGCCCAGTGTTACTCCCTCCATCTACAGCTACAACTATTGAAAGGGGCTATCTCAGCTACACGCCAGGCTTTGTGTCGTCTCAGACCTAACCCCCACC
>VFFE01006975.1:0-65326 GCA_008921705.1 Burhinus oedicnemus | reverse complement strand
GGGAGGAGCTGGCGGGGCTCCCCCCCCCCGCCCAGTCACCGGGGCTTGGGCACAGAGGCCGGCCCCGGGAGGGGGGGGGGACATCCTGCGCTGGGAGCCCTCCTGCCCCGTCCCGATCCCCTCGTTCCCGCACACCGCTCCCCCCCTTCCCCCGCCCCGAGGGCATCTGTAAAATAAAAATCAAGAAAATGCTAATTACACGGGAAAATCCTAATGGGAACCGCCGTTCCCGAACTCCTTTCACGGGTTGTCCTGGTTTGAATTGGTTTCAGCCTCTCAGTGGCGGGGGGGCAAAGGGTGGTTTTGAATAAAAAGAAATAGGGGTTGCGGGTAACAAATGAAAAAAACAGCTTTACTTTTCTTTTTTTAAGGAAAGTAAAAAAGCATGTGCAAGGAAGGGAAATTAGGATCCGTTTAGTGCCAAAGGTTGAATGCGATGATTCGTGTTCCAGGCAAACATGTTTATGTTGACCCAGCATCTCTCACAGCAAGTGAAGATAACACTGGTGGAGTGAAGGGATGAAGAAGGAGCACTAATGTTTCTTAAATTTCGGTTTTGTTGATACTTTTATGACTTTATTATGTTGAGGACTACGGGCGTTGTAGACACCAGGAGAATAGGACGGGTGAGCACTGAAAGCCTTGCAGACTAAGTCAGGGCAGTGGGCAGCTGGAGGCAGACTTGCTTCTTCTGGGCTCCACAGGACAAGTGGAGTGAGTCCAGCAGAGACCCACAGAGGTGGCAACCTGCACTGGCCCTGAAGGTGGCCCTGCTCTGACTAGGGGCCAGACAGTCTCCAAAGGCCTCTCAGGGAGATGCTGTGAGGGACAGCACAAGAACACCATAGGGAGGAGCACTGAGAGCTCTTGCTTTTGCTGAGGATCCCTTCGTGGCATGTGTGGACCTTTTGGTTGGGGAGGATTTGAACCCACCTCCCCAAGGAAAAAGGCGAGTGTGGAGGATGAGTGCTCGCGGTGTGCTGCCGGCCGCATGCTGCCTGACCCCCATCTGCCTCTTTTCAGAAACACGAGTTCTTTGTGGACATGACCTGTGAAGGCTGCTCCAATGCGGTCACCCGCGTCCTGCACAGGCTGGGAGGTGAGTCAGTGCTGGGTGTGTGACAGCCAGCTCGCCGGAGCAACGCCAGCTCCGGGGCGGGACGTCACTGCCCTGGGGTCCTCTGTCTTGCAAGGATAACGCTGTGGGTAAAAGCTGAAAGAGGCTGCTTGGAACCCCCTGCTCCCTGCTCTGCTCTGCGCCTGCTGCTTAGTCAGTAACAAGTTGCTGGTTGTTAGCAGGACTCTTGTGACACTTGGAGAAATGTCAAGGGAGGGAGGAGCTGCCGCGGGTGCAGGTGGCTCTGAATCACCAGGGCCTCGTCCTGAACCCTCTGGGAACCGCACTGGTAGACCCCTGCTGAGGCTGCCAGAAGGAAGGGAGGTGGATGTCCTGCCACGGGTTGTTCCTCAGGAGGCCTGGGGTGTCTGTGCTGCTTCCCTAGATGTGTCATCAGCATCCACGGGCAAAGCCATCACAGTGAAGAGCTGCTGAGCAGAGCGTTTGGTGGTTGCCTGCACAGCCTGTTTTTAATACCATCTGGAAAATTATAACCCATGCCTCATTTGTGCTGGGATTACCAAGAGAGAAGGATCCACACACACCAGTTGTGAGGACCTGTCATCCTGCTCCCCTGTCCTCACCAAGTGAGAACAGCTTTCAGTCACCAACACAAAGGCCTTGCAAATTCTTCCAGACCCTGTTACCAGGCTGTGGTGATCCCACTTCCTCTGTGTGCGGTTGTCAGTACCTCCACTGCTCTTGAACATGCTGGCCAATATCAGTCTCATGTGATGACATGGCAGAGCGCTCAAAGCGGATACATACCTGCAAGTTTTGTGAAAATATGTGGCTGGATAGAGACTTCATATCCAGTTCCTTTCACTGGGCTGAGAGTGGCCACTGGGAAATCCACATGGGAAAGTGTCTTTCCCTCTCTCCTACTTCAGGCTGTTGCTACAGCCACTGAGAAAACTTGCCCTGACCCTGTCCTAACCTCTATGCTTACTCCCTCGTTAGTACCTATCCATGCTAAACCACAGCACAGGCTGAGCTGGTTGGAGATTATAGTGGTTGGTTTAAACTCAGCTCATTCTGGTTATTGCACGAGGGATTGTGCTGATCCAAGGTGGGGTGAGCAAATTAAAGCAGTTGAGAAACTGTGGTGCCTGATGCAGATCTGTAGGAGATCTGGCTTCCTTTGTACCATTGCTGGCAGGACGCCAGTTTGTTTTTGCTGGCTGGTGGTGATATCAGAGTTTGCTGACAGGAGGATTGCGTACATTTGACTTATGGCCTTGGGGAGCACAAAGATGTGAAGGAGAGCTTTCCCCATGCTCACACCGTTTGGCTGCTTCTAGCTGTGCAGAATTTTTTTCCTTTCCTTGTAGGTGTCCAGTTTGATATTGACCTGCCTAACAAGAAGGTGTGCATCGACTCAGAGCACAACGTTGACACCCTCTTGGAAACCCTAAAGAAGACTGGAAAGAACGCTTCCTACCTTGGGGAGAAGTCTGCGCAGTAGCCTTGCTTGGTGTGAGGAGGCTAGGTATATACCAGGTGTATGAAATGCTGAAGAGAGAAACCTGAGCTTGTTCCAGCTCTCCCAGTAAAACAGGCTGTTTCCTGGGAAGCACAAGTAGGAAAGACCTGCAGGTCCAGCTTCAGCAAACCCCTCATATTGGAGAAGCAGCAGCACCACATATAGCCAGCACCATTTCTGTGTGGGACCCCTTAGCAAAGCCATATGATCCCAACCATGTGTAGTGGAGAAGTATAACACAGCCTCTGTGCCATTCCCATGTGAACCTAGAGTTTGCCAGAGCATATCATGCACAAAAACAAATTCCAAAGACATTCACCAGCTGACCAGAGAGTGGTAGCCCCCAACAATACCAGGGTGGGTGATGGGACACAAAGACCCCTGTAGGTACTTGATGCAGGGGGTCAGTTGTTAGCACAAGAACCTCCAACATCTGATTCTGTTGATATCGCTGTTAATACGCCACTAAACTCGAGGACAGAAAAAGAACAGCACCCTGCTGCCCTCATGGACTTAAAATGTTGGGTTTCAGAATAGCTCCCAGTGCACACAGCCCCTGGCCAACTGGACATCTATCCCAAAGACAACCTGATTGTTGCAGCCTGTCAATTATCCTAGAGTCCCAGCACTATGAGGACATGTATGAAACTCTTTCCTGACTGTGAAATGTTTTTGCAGACAAGAGTTCATTTTCTGTGGAAAAGAATGAAGTGGGAGGAGAGGGCTGCCCACTCACTGCATGTACTGTTCCTTAGTGTCCAAGATTATTATATTGCATCTCTTAAGAGCTTGTTTCTGTCATTGGAGCCTTCTAATCCAATGACATTGTTTTAAAATGGTCTAGTTTGATCATCACAAATACCCAGCACAGATGTACTGAAACCAGTTCATGCTGATTTAATTCCCAGTCAGTAAATTAAATCAGGGATTTACACCAGCAGGAATTAAACTGATAGAAGAAAGAGTTGATCTGATACTGATGTGTGTGTGCAATAGATCTGCATTGTTTTAATAGACTGATGTAACAGAACAGATTTAAAATCTGCGATTTGTGCGATTTGAGCAAGCTCTCAATTCTTCTTAAAAATTGTTTAAAATCCTAGCTTTAATCAAATAGCATCGCTGTTTAAAACAGAAGGAGAAACATGCTCTGAATTGATTAGTGCCTCAAATAGTTTTCAGCTCGTAGTATTGACTGCAAGAGCTCTTTTCAACTTGCAGGGGCTTGTGGACAATGTCTCAAATGCCTGTAAAAGTTAACCATTAAGGCAAAGCCAGTCTTGAATAATGTGGATGTGTCCCTTTTTTCCCTGGCCCTGTGTTCTTACCGCTTTCCTTATATTACTTCAAGGCAGCTAGGGGGTCAGTTCAGCTGGCTGACATGGCAGAACATTTCTCTCGATGCTTTTGTTTTCCTGCTGGACTTTAACTGAAGCTATTTGACTTGCTTAAGGATCATAAGATCCAAAACAAAGGAGAGGGGTAGCTGGACTGCCCTTGCTAGTAGTTTGTTGCTAGATCACTTCACCTGTCATGGGAAAAAACACTAAATTTAAGTTTTCCAGCACATTTTCCTCCATAGGGAATATTTTTAGAGGTTCATCTATAAAAGGAGGGGGGGAGGGCAGTTGCAAATCACTGGCATAGAGCTCAGGTGGATGGCTTTCCTTTGGCTTGTGACCGGCAGTGACCGGCAGAGGGCATCTTTGTATAACGTTGTCTCCTCTGTGCCTTGGTATTTTTTCCATTTATTTATTTATTTACCTATCTGTCTATCTTGCAGGAACTCAAACATGACTTCAGCAAAAAAGATGGCTTAACTGTTTGCATATCTCCCAACTTGCTCTGTCGTTTGACCTTTACTACCCTGCCAGATGTCGGAAAGCAGAGGGCTGGCAGGAGGAGACAGCTGCGTCTTGAGCTTTAAAAGCAGAGAAATCTAGGGAAGGAAGTTATATGCTGTTTCTAGTCCCACAGTAAATCGAGGTGGTGCTCCTATCTTTCAGTGCATGTCTATGTGTCTTGTGTGTCTTTGTACTGCTTTAAGTGGTTTTCTGTAAAGGATACGGCTCTTAGGAATGGGAAACTACCCATTACATGCAAGACAGATCTCCGAGGAAATTGCACCTGTCTTCAGAAGTTGAATGCAACCTCTGCCTCAGGAGAACTGAGCTTGAATGTCACCTAGATTCAGGGAATCTGTGGCTTGGCAAATGTCTTTCCATCACAGAACTTTCCATTTAGGATGCAAGTGCTGGGAAGAAGGGGCTCTTGCAGCCGCTGTAAGTCAAGGGTAACCAAGTGTCCTTTGGAGCTAGTCGGGGCCACGAGGCAGAAGTCACTGGACCCCAGCAACATGATTGAGCTCACAAGCCAACTAAATTGCAAGCAAGAGCAAGGAACACAGACTCAGCCTAGGTTTAGTACACTGCTTTTTAGGGCACTGCATGACCGTATAAATGTGAGGAATCATTCTGGATCCTGGGCCCAGCTCAAGACACCTGGATCAGTCCCTTCCCCTAGCAAGTGTTCCTTTTGTCCCCTTCCCTTCCCACCTACAAAATTTCAACCAAATAGGTAATAGCAATAGCATCGTGGGGCCCTAATGCTGGGCAGGATCCCTGGGTGCTGTATGCACCCACAGACACAGTAGGAGAACTCCTGTGCTCATAGGAAATGCGGAAGGGACAGAGGAAGGAGAGGGGTATGGGAATCTCTCCAAGGTCTCTTATTTCTCAGGCCAGCGACCAGTGTTATGGGCTGTACTCTTGCTTTGCCCAGTTCCCATCCATTTAATTCAGGTTTTCAGCCCAATGAAAGGATTGCATGTGTCCATCCCAGTCTGCTGTCTCTCGTTTCACCTGGGGGATGTCTCCTGTGCCTACCAGTCACATGTGACTTGGTCTACAGAAAGGAAAACCAGCTAAAGTTTGAAGGAAAAGGCTACTGTATATTTAAGAGATTTTTCACACTTGTCCATTGAGATGACTTTTGACATAATTGCAATTTATTCTTTCCTAGAGAGGTTTAGTACTTCAAAGCCCTTCTTTACCATTGATCTTAATTGCTGTAGATGCACTTGCAGAGGCTGGAGACACTTCAATGAACATGTTGCAGACACTTTTTATTACTTTTTAATTTAAGGGAAGCTAAAGGCTAAACGTCTAGCATCACTGCATTATTTTCTTGCATTAAAATCTCCCAGTGGCAGGAAGTTTCTGGAGCCAAGGCCCAGAACCACAACCTATTTGTGCTTTGTGCCCGTGCACTCAGATGCACGGCATGACACCTCCAGGGTCCCGGGTCAGCGAGCAAATCCCTTTCCCCAGCTCTCCCCCGCCTTTGCTTGCTTGAGCTGGTGGTTGCCAATATTAGTTATTATTTATTGCTTTCAGGTTCCTCCCAGGCATGGCCAGTGCATCCACCAGCAGCTGGTTGCCCAGTGGCTCGGCTCTGGTGGCAGTGGGCTGGGGGAGGATGTGCGCTGTCGGTTTGGCGTGGAGGTGGATGGCACGCGGTGGCACAGCTGGCCTCAGACCCAGCAGTCCTTATGGCTCTTGCTGTCTGCCAAACTGGCAGGCAGGACTGGCAGTGTTGTGGCCACAGAGGATAACTCCCAGTCAGTCTTGCTGTAAACGAGGCTGCTCGTCCTTGATGTCTGGGCTGCAGCTTATGCTATCCACGTTCCCCCAGCTGCTCTGCTCCCCTCTCCCTGCTCTGCTGAACCGTCTGTTTTGGTTAAAGCCTGCTTATCTCTGAGCCAGACAAGGAAAGGTTTCTACCCACAGCCAGCCAGGATGGCCAGGATACCTGAAGTTTCAGCATCCATCTGCAGGACTGCAGTCTCCCAGGCCTCCCCTCCACCATTGAGCGTGGGTGGAGGGGCTGGACACTGCTTTAAGCTCTTGCGTGCTGCAAACATGACATTGTAGCTTTGGGTGGAAATCGGCTGCAGTGACGAGCTGTGGTCACCCCGAGCTGGCTGCAGAGTGTGGTGGGAATACACGCTGTCCAGAGGGGAGAGGAGTGACCATTCACAAAACCCACCTGGAGCTGGTCTCTATCCACCAGAGCAGTAATGTCCAGGCTGGGGACTCTTCCCCTCGTGGTCCCTGCCCCGGGCTTTAAGGAATGCCTCTAACTGTCCCAATTGTTACGCTAGGCTGCTGTGCTCTACCTGGCCATTAGTGTTATTTACAGCCCCCATAATTTCCCTGTGTGTGCAGTATGGCAGGGGCTGCCCACAGCTGCTTCCCTGAGGTGTCGCTGCCACTTGCTTTCTGATGGAGACTGTGCGTGTGCAGGGTTTCTGGGCTTTCATCCCTGATGGCTCATGGCATTTGATGTCCTGGCTCCTCACTCGCTCTTCCAGAGCAGAAGGGACAGAGGGGTGACAAGTCTGCATAGGCCACCTCTCTCTGGTGCCAGACCCTGAGGATACTGACGGGAGTGAGCAGTTGGGAAAACACCAAGGGCTCCCATGAGCCCTGCTTCAGCCTTCCTTCAGTGGCCCCAGTGCTCAGACCCTCCCATCGCATCCCTCTTCCTTTCCCCTGGCCCTGTGGAGAAGGCAAGGGAGCTGCTAGGGTTTCTTCTCCAGCCGAGAGGAGGGAAGTGCTGTGATGGTTGCTAGCCCCAGCGCTCCAGGCACATTTAATGAAAATACCAAAGAACTGGGATGACGCCTATTAGAGCGGGGCTGGAGGATGATGACCAAGCTGCTGCTTGTTTTCTCTACCAAAAGCCCAGCAGGACAGCATCACGTGTGCTCCCCCATCAACCTTGCAGGCTTATCGGGGGAACAGGGTGTTTCAAGCAGGCCAGACAATCTGCAGAACGTTCTCTTTCTGCCTGCTTTCCTTTCCTTAAGATAAGATGAGGTGTTTGGGGAAGACGACCTGCTGGTCTTGCCTCCAGGACAGCGAGTGCAGGAGGCTCTGCACCAGTGCTCCTGAAGCAGTGGCTCTGCAGAAGCACAGGGGATCTCCCAAAAGGCCACCTCTCCCACGAACACGTAGCCAGAGCTGAGTAATGACACCCTGTGACAGTCCTTGGTTTGGTGTGTGGGCTGATTACAGCTGGGCTAGGGAAGTTATGGAAGGATGATTGAGTCTGAACAGAGCAGCAGACCTGCAGGATGGTTGTCCGAGAGGCTTACGGAAAAGCTTTGGGAGAAAAACCAGCTCCTTCATGGAGTCTAAAAGGATAGGACAGTCAGTACCTAAGCAGAGTCTCTTTGCTCCACCACTGCCCAACTTCAGGATCTTCAAAATCTTCATTCATCAGGTTGGCCTGAAATTGGCCCCCAGGTTGCACGTCATGGAGAGGGACCCCAACAAGCCTGCACAGATAACATGGTCACAATAATTTCCACAGGAAACAGCATGCCAGACACTGAGGCTGTAAGGCTGTTTTCAGACAAGGAAATGCTCAGTTTACAGTGCAAACAGGAAAGGTGGCACTTGGAAAAACAGTTTTCCTGTACCACAGACAGGCTGGCTCTGGAGGACATCCCAATGACCTGCTGGAAGAGGGACACATTGTCTCTGCCAGCTGCAGGACAAGCAGCTGATGAGGTGCAATTCGGTGCATTGCCATCCACGATGATGTCCTCCCAGCAGCGGGAGTTCACTTCTGGTTTCTTCTCGAGGTTCTCAGCCCAGCTCCAGCTGAACTGTGAGAGTCATGAACTGCCTCTAACTGTGGCACCAGTAAGAGCTGGGCAAACCCGGAGGGACGGGCTTTAAAAGTTCTTTTGTTTCCCCTGCCTCAAAATTATCTTTGCTTTCCCCCCCCGTGGCGTTTCCAACAGAAGGCATTTGCTTTTCTCACCCACCTCATTGCATCTGCAGCATTCCCCTTCCCGTTGTGCTGCTGTGCTTCTGGGTGTCATTTTTCATCCAGCGTTACCTTCCCCTGCTTTTTAAACCAAAATCTGATTTCAGTGGAAAAGTCTACAGCTTCCAAAGCCCAGTCCTTTATCCACAAAAGAAAAAGCTGCCTTGGTTATCCCAGAGCTGCCTTAAGCACCACTGGCTTTTCGGCGCTTTCTAATTACCAGATGACAGGCAGGGGATGATTTTAGCCAAACGAGCAGTTGTACTCAGTTGAACCACCCAGTAAATGAGAGAATTTCCAAAATAGCACCCGCAGGCTGCAGAAAGCAGAGAAGGGATGGGAGATCCCCCTCGGTGCCTGCAAACGGTGATCCCGGATAGCTTGGAGAGATAAATTGCTGTGAAATTTCAGGGTGGGAATGAAGGGTTCAGTTTGCAACAATCTCAAGAATTTCACAGGCATGTCGTGTCTGGGTGTTAAGACTGTTGCATGGGGATTCATTACCAAAAAGACAGGGATTTTCTAGTCTTATTCTGCTTTTAAATGTTTGCTGTAAGAAACAATCTGCCTTAGGCTTCCACCTTTGCTCGCCAGCCTGCTCCCAGCCCAGGCAGGGCAGTAGCAGAGCTGGGAGCTGGATGAGCACCCTGACTGACATTTGACTCGCAGGTGGGATCGTACCCCCGTGCTCTTGAGATGAAGGCTCCCATCTGCAATGTTGCCCTGACCAGCTGCTCTTTGAGCTAGAGCCATGCAGCAGGACCTGGAGGTCCCCGTTGCACTGGGCTGGGCATCCACAGTCACGAGCGTCAACCTAAATGGTCATACATCTCTGCTGATGGACGCCAAGCCTGGTGAAACAGGCAGATAGCATGGTCCCTTGGAGGGACTCAAGCTCCCAAACTGGTTGGAAAAAGCTTGGCTGTCTCTCTGAACTAAATGTGCTGGTCTTACGTCTTTTCAGTAAGGTCTACAAAGACCCAATCTTCCCTGTCATGAAGACACAGCTGGGCCGAGGCCACCGTAGTGGGTGATGCGCTGAGCTGTCCTGAGGCTCACTGCACTGACGAGCAACCCCGAAAGCCCTTGCTGGTTGCCACTCCCCTGTCAATACACGCAGATTCCCTGTGTGACCATCACAGGCAGCTTTCCACATTGGAACTTCCAAAACAGCAAAACACACGGAGACCTGACAGGACAACCCCCCCCCCCCCCAAGACTGTGGCAGTGTAAATAGAAAAAAAAACCAAACAAACAAAAAACAGGCTTAATTAAGGACTTCAAGAGCAGGAAATGTGCACGTGTGCTAGCCAGAGCGCAAATATTTTCTTTCGGAGCTGCTTTCTCCAAGGGTTCAGGGAGGTGATCGAGGCTGGATTACAGAGCGAGGGTAGCAAACAGTTCCCAGCCCCTCCGGAAGGCAGCGGCCACAGGGCACTGCTGTTCTGCGTCTTTCCCTGGTGCTCCAGCCTTTGGCTTTAGCCTCCCACAGTATATACTGAAGCTATTCAACCATTTGGCTAAAAGCAGATGGGGAGGGAGAGAAAACAGAGTCAAATGAGAGGCAGAAAGGCAGCTTTTGTGCTGCGTCTGTTTGCAAAAGACAGCCCAAGCCCCTTTTGGACTAAGCTTTAATTTATTGGGCTCTGGAGAGTTGAGGTTCACAGCCCCACAGCTGCTGCAGGCGGTGGCATTTTGGGGCAGTGGTAGGGAGCAGGTAGGGAGCGAGCTTTCATGAGTGAGGAGCTCCCTTGGAGGGGCTGTGGGATACACGGGACATGATGCAAGGTCCCTGGCTGCCCTGGGGAGAGCAGATCCGCTCTGTGACCATTCTGCTACATGGACCTATCCCAGGCCACCTGGAAGGGAGAAGGGAAACTCGTCTGCGTAGGCAGGAGCTTTCAGCCTGGCCATTCCTGCTATTGTCCCTCTGTTCAGCGTGCCTGTTCCTGAGCACCTCCTGAAAGACTGCTGGGTGCTACATAGCTGGGTTTGGGTTTCGTCTTCACCAGGCCAGGCCAGTGGGTTGCTGTGCTGTCACTGGGGCAGGGCACAGCCAGAAGAAAGATGCTGCAGCATTTCAGAGTTCGCCACAGTTCCCTGTTCCCAGCTGGTCTGAAATTCCCGGGGCAAGAGCGTCTCTGTCAGCCCATCTGAGACCTGCTCACCCATTTTCAGGAGGTGGCTGAGAATGTTATTCCCTTGTGAACGAAAGGAGACACTTGGATGCGGCAGGAATCCACTACGCCCAAGTAACCTCCTGCCCCATTTCAGATGAACCAAATTCCTCCCTTCCAAAGATCCTGCTGGGCTGTGGGCAGAGCTTGGCCCACAGAAGCCAGCGTCAGCATGGTGCACAATGCCCAGCAATCACAACAGGGGCTGCTGGCTTAATCTGTTCTGCACAGCTTTAAAAAAAACCAACCCACACAGCTATTGTCAGGGTGATCCCACCGATTGCATCAGAAGTCTGCACGGGACACGGGGCTGTCTCGAGGGCAGGCAGCACTCAGTGTGGGGGGGTGCCTGGGGTGCTGCCTACTCAGGACGACGGCGTTGTAGGGAGCAGCCCTGGTGTCCCTGGGGCTGGCTTTCCCGGGCTTGGCAGAGGAGCCATATAGCGCAGGCTTGTGCTGCACCGCTGACCTACAAAGAGAGCCTACCGTCCTTTGGCTTCTGCCTCGCCTTTGTGTCTCAGCTGAGCTGGTGGGGGTTCATTCTTCATATCATCCCTGCAAAGGCAAAGAGCTCAGGGTCTCCCCTTGGTGGAGAAAACCCCCAATAACAGTATTTGCATCTCTATTTACCTTTATTTTTCCCTTCCCCACTTCCTCTGCCTGTGACCAGTGCTAAACGGTTGTGTCCTCCCAGGAGCCAGCAAAGCAGGCGGCTCGGTGGGAACGATCCAATTTCCAGGGCAACCAGGATGGGACTGAGTCCAGAGCGTCCTCGACTCACAGTGCCGCTCTTATTTCTCCACGGTTTCCTCTCCATTTGCTTTCTGAATTCAGCCTGTCCTTTGCCAGGGGAGAAGCCAAAAAAGCAGAGATGTGGCACATCCAGGGTCCTCCCCGCTGGCTCTACAACTGCTGGGGGATTTTTAGCTTTCCAGTTTCAGGAGCAGCCCTCCAAGCTTGCCTTACCCTGAGGTCAAAATATGTCAAAATATGTTCAAAGCAAGAGCATAGGAAGCCAAGAGACCAGCTCTGGCTCTTTAAAGGCTCTACACTGAACTCTTGGCTCCTCACCAAGGGTCCATGTGCTGAATACAGGAACATATATCCCCAGGTAAGGATCACCATCCTTTGCCACTAGCACTGGCCACCCAGGGCCACCTCCACTATGAACCTGCTGGGAACAGCTGGACCTACAACTCCTGGTGTGTCCAGAGGAAAACCCTGTGGCCCACCAACCATCTCAGCTAAGTGTCTCCAAACCCCTCCTGCCATCCACTTGCTTCCCTTCTCCCTGGCGGAGCCAGCCTGTCCACAGCTCCTCTAAACAGGGTCTCAGCGTGCCAGTGGAGCGGTGGGTGCTCAGCTGCAAGCCAGGCAGCTCAGCAGAGAGGCTGTGTTAGCAAGAAGCCATCAAACCTTCCCCGTGAGCCTCCCAGAGCTCCAATGAACAGCAGGAGCTGCACTTGGGTTACGTGCTGGAAGAGCCACTTTGAGGCAAAGGGAGCTGGGCACGAACCAGCCCCGCTCTCTGCCATGGAAAACAATAGACCCAACCCAACCCAGCGCGGGAGGGTTTTAAAATTCACCCCTAGAGCGGGATAATGCAGAAAACCTCCAGCTGTTATTTCCAGATTTACAAACCCAACAGAAAAGCTGCCAATTGCTGCCAGAGAAGAAAACTTGTTTGTGTGTGCGTGCATAGAAATGAAAGCCAGGCATTGCTCCCCACGCCTGACATTGTCTCTCTGGCCCCCGCAGCGCATGGGGGAGTGGGGATGGAAAGCGTCCCTGTCCCCACACTGAAATGGGCCCTCCCAGGTTTGCAGACCAGAGTTTACTCCTGGGCTGGGGGCGAGCGGCTGGAGCCCACTCCCCGACACGTCAGCCTGGGACCACGCTCCAGATGCAGCCATCAGTAGATGCAAAAAAAGGGGCCAGGAGAGGAAATCTTGGTCTCCATTAGTCCCTCCTTTCCTTTCTTCCACACAGAGCTCCAGCAAAGTCAGGGGGAGGGATAGACTTTCTGATTCCACTAGAAAAGATTAAACACAGAGGGATTTGGGGAGGGGACAGAGAAAGAGATGTCCTTTCCCATCCAACCTTTTCACTCCCCCTTTCCATCCAGAAGCAGCACAGATTCCCTCAGTACCACTCACTATTTCTAATTCCTTGGAGGAAGAACAATATGGGGGATCAAACCTTGAATGAGATGACATCAGTCTCAGTCCAGGCATACCTTGGGCAATGAGGACCTTCGCTCTTCATAGTTAACTGGGGGGAGGGGAGCAGGAAAGGAGCCCGGCCACAGCGGAAGCCAAGCTCCCTCACCTGCTGCAGGGATGCCCTTGATGTCCCTTTGTGCCCATTTGAAAAGGAAATAGCCGAACATCCCCACAGCAGGTATGGTGTGAGCTGCCTGGATCCAGCTGGGTGACCATCCATAATCCCAAAGCACAGCATGATCTTGCTCCTGTTTTGCAGCTGGGTATCTCCAGAGAGGCCCAGACAATTCCCTGCACCATCCCACTCACCGAGAAAGCTGGTGTTTCCCTAATTTCCCAGTTCCCACCTTTTCCACCCAGGTGAACAACAGAATGTTTTTGAACAGTCATGCCATTAAGAATCCACTCCGTTAATCCTGGTAATGAATCCTGGGTGAGCTCACTCCCCCAGGGTGGCATGGACAGGCAGGTTAGCACAGGAGAGAGGATGCAGCAGGCACCATTGGGCAAGTCTGAACTTAAGGGGCTGGAGGGGGTGTGTGGCATTGCCCATGCTCTCTCTCTAATTTTCTGGCTACTTTTTGCAGATACCTGGTATGATTAATATTCATTAGCAGTCTCAGCATCACACAGGGGAGTCCAGGGGCCTCTCCAGAGCTCCCAGCTCAGGGGAGAACTTTTTCCATGAGTTTTTCCCGTAAAAGAGAAGCTTAAAATGGAGCTCTCCATATCTGATGTTTTTTTAAACTGTGGTTCTAGTCCCTCCATGTCCTTAAGCAGCTCCTGATAACAGATGCAGGACATACGGCACGGGGAACCGCTGCTAATTTTAGTGGAAGGTCTCGAGGGAGGGACCCAGCTCTGGGCCAGGCACAGGATGGAAAGTCACAACTCTTGCTCAGGGCCTCGCATGACCTCGCTATTTTGGGGCTGACCACGTCCCACCTTGCCCCAAGCCCACAGACACGGTGCAGCATCATCCCCGAGCCTTCCCACAGCCCAGCCATTCCTGCCTGCAGTGCCGCTCCTGCCCACAACGCTGGCTCCTGCCAAACCCCGGCCAAACTGGATGGTGGTTTTTGAAGGGAAGTAAACAAGTTCTAGGACTAAAATGAGACCCGCAGAACTCATCACACCAAAGCAATGATGGACAAGGTACTTTATGCATATGCCCTCATATGGCAACTATATTTTCATCCAGCTAAGGAAGTTGTGTCGTCCTGGGTTTCTTTTACCCTCTGATCAGTGAAATCCATCAAACTCCAGACAGATGAAACAAACGATTCCTCCACTGACTGTCCCTTGCAAGGAGCAGAATATTTATGCATGGCCATAAAGATCTGAATTGCTCAAGGCAGGAAGATTTTAAGGGGCCTGAACTCCCCAGGGTAAAATCCAGTCTGGGCTGGGGAGTTTATAGGGGCTCAGAAGGGCACTTGGAGATGAACTGGAGGAAGCCATCAAGCTGACATGGCAGGGAGGTCAGCGCTTTTGCTGTTGGTGTTGGCCTGGAGCGGCTGTGTTTGTTAATCACAGAGTCATCAGATGCTAAAATCCTCAAGTGGTTGTCAGCACTGCCCCTACCAGCCCGACCTGCCCTGTCCCAACAGCCCTTCATGCGGCTGCTTCACGGCAGGGATGGCCCAGTCTCCCAGTACATCCTGCTCCGAAGCCTTGCTGTCAAAAAGCATTTCCTACTATCTCCCCTATATCTTTTTTGCTTGCTTCTGAGCCTATCTGTGACTGGCTTTTTCCTCTGTACAGGATCCTCCCAAATGCATGTTGCCAAAATCAATCCCATTTAACGGACACCCTGTTTATGGAGCCTCCTGCATCCGGCAGCCTGGCTCGTTCGTCTGGTACATCTCAAGCCAGGGCTTGTTCTGAAGCAAGTTCAGCTCAAGCAGAAAGCGTCAGAGCAATAGGCTGAAAAATGCGGATTCTCCGGGTGGATATGTGCAGGCTCAGCCAAGGGTGGCCCCAGCACGCCAGGCACCCTGGGCACCCCCACTCTGCACCCTGCCTGCTGTGCTGGGATGCAGCAGCAGCTCCAGCATGGTCCAATTCCCATCCAGGGATGCTGTAATAGCTCATCCGTGAGCAGTGCTAGAGGGGACACAGCCTCTTGGGATCCCTCCACACAGTGCGAAGCTGCATTTCCCAGCTGATGCAAGAGCAGGACGGCCAGGCTGTACAGCTGGCAGGGGATGGGGATGGTGCTGGGAGCACCGAGCCATACACAAACCAAATTACTGCGGGGCAGGGCTGGCCGGGAGGGGGGAATATTTTGATAGGATTTTGCCAGCAATGAGGGTTAATAGGAGGACAATAAAGTCCTGTTCTTCAGCCTCCATGAGGAATTACTAAACTTTCCAGACTTCAATTTAATGGACGGTGCAGCCTCACTGTCACTAGCGTGCCTTGCCCTCTCCAAGACCATCTTTCCCTGCTCCTCTTCGCCTCCAGCAGCACACAAGCCTGAAGCAAAGGCAGCCATCCCTTAAAGCCCATGTTCTCAGCTGCCATGCTCCTGCAGCCAGCAAATTATGCTGCGGAAAGCACCAAGCCCTGTTGCCTGCTTTGCCTCAGCTGTGATTCCGATCCATGGCAGCTCTGCCCCTTCCCCGCTCAGCCCCGCTGGACACTCACCAGTCTGCCCACTGCATCGCATCCCCAGCAGGGGAGACACCTAAATGGGTTCCCAGCAAATCACCAAGAGGCTCCCAGCAAAGACATGGTCCAGGAAAGCCACTCCTTTCACTCCCAAGAGGTAAGGTTGTGGAGCTGATTAAACTATATTAAAGGGGTCTGATCATCGGTGATTGTGGAGTATGTAGCCAACTCATCTGAGAATCAGGATTTTCTAAGAGGACCTCATGCTCATGGCCCAAAAAAGCAGAGGCAGCTGGTCCCAGAGAGCCTTGTGAACCCTGGCATTTGCCTTTCTGGTGTTTTCCTCACCCGTGGTTATTGCCACTGCTTTCCAGGTGGTGTTTGGATGTCCTGGAGCTGGCACGGCTTCACCGGGGTACTACCATCAAGGCTGCCTTTTAGGAGAGACTTTAGGCTGTGTTTATCCATGCAAAAAAGCTGCCACTGCAGCCCTGGAGCTTCCCTCTCCCCACATGTCCCAGGGGCTTGAAGGTGAATTCCTGTTTATTTCCTTAAGCAGCTCTATTCATAGCCTTCAAAAGCTGCCAAGCCGCATCTGTCAGGCCCAAGAGGACTCGAAAGTGCATCTTAGGTAAACACCAGGAGCAAGGTGGGACTACCCGGAGTTAGCGATGTTTGCTGCGCTTCTCCCTTGGAAGCTTTATTGGATCTTCTGCAAGTCATAGGCACGTCTTCAATGCAAGATCACAAGCAAAAGCTAAGTTGGGCTGAGACACCAGACTGTAACTCAGACACACAACATCCTCGTGTTCAGGATTAATACAGAACAGCCTCCTGCAGCAAAGGAGAAGTCCTTTCAGGAAAGGCAATGAGGTCCTTTGGATATTGGAGGTATCGGACTGGGACCATGCTCAGCCAGACTGGATGTGCCCAGACCACGCACGGGAGCTTCAAAGCAGCCGAAGACCTGTCCTGTCTGCTGGTGCCTGGTGTGACGGTTCCAGGCAGTGCTGTGGGGACCCTGCTGCAGGGACACGGTGGGGGACTGCAACCAGAAGGGTTATATTGACCACCCGTTCTGGGTGTAGCTGGGGGCAGGTACAGCTGCGATGTGCAGACCTGATGCCCAGGAGAGACATCCAGGGCAGTGTAGGGACAGCTGTGGCACACAGAGCTCCCTGCTTGCACCGCAGCTGATGAAGGTGATGGAATTTTTTTCTCCCCTGCTTCTTTGGGCTCAGTTTGGTTTCAGAGGGGACAGACAGGCTTCTCCCAAGCCTGCAGCCCCACATGTTTCCACGCGAGTGAGATGATCATTGCAGCGGTAGTTTGAAAGAGGTGGGGAGAGATGCCTCCCATGGGGCATGGGAAGTGCCTTCCACCAGAGGACCCAGGGGACAGCTGTGAGAGCCCACGCACACCATGGAAAGAGCGAGCCATCCCACAGCCAGCATGTCCTGCCTCCTGGCTCTGCAGCTTGCTCCCAGGTCGTGACTCACTGCAGAGCCACGCACAGCTGGGTTTCCACCCCCTGCCCCGCAGGCCTCTGGTTTACAGCTGAAGATCTGCAATGACATCCACTGCTCCTTCTCCCTCTGCTTCTGGCAGAGCCAGCAATGCCTGCATTGCCCCATTGAGCCAGCTCACCCCAAATCCATCTGCAGACCACTGGGGCTTGGGCTCTCCTGGTCCAGGCATTGCAAGAGACTGGGTGTCAATCTGCTCCATCTGGACCAGGCATCAGTCCTACTGCTGAGCCTGAGGCGAGAGTTCCATCCTACCGTGGAAAAGTCCCTGCCCCATGTAGGACAAAGACAGCCACCCTTGGGCAAGTTCCCAGGACAGTTTGCGTTCATCTTGCCCTATGCAGATGGTGCATCCAGTGGCCACACATCTGCTTAGTGCGAGTCTAGAGAGCACAGACTTTCTGCCCCTGATCTGCTTCTGAAATGGAAAAAAACCAGAAGCCCTCCTGCAGGACCTGCTGACACACTCACAGAGAGCAGGAGAGCTGGGACATTCCTGGGATAAGCAGATTCCTGTCTGCTCTGTAGTTAGTCATCTCACCCATCTTTTCCTGAGCTGGGTGCTGGGTTCCCTCCCCAGCATCTGTTGCTTTTCCCCACGCTGCCCTGTGCCTGTGAGGAGCTCAGCCTCCAGCCACACACCCAGCGATGAAGACTTAGTAAATGACATTTCCACAGTGGTTGCAGGGCATCCTGTTTATTTATATACACTTTGGGTTCATTGTTTTGCAGCGGCATCCACCAGCGATTAATGCAGAAACATCCTCTCCAGAATAATTCATTAGAGAATCCCTCCCAGAGCAGGGAGAAGGAAAGCCCCCTTAGACTGACAGATTTGTGAGTAGGAGACAGCAGGATTATTAATCCCCACTTGTATTGCTTCCACGAAGCTGCTCACTCGCTTTTCTCTCCTCCTCTTGCAGCAGAAGTGCTCTCCTCTTGGAGAGCACCAGGATTTTCTCAACTGCGCCAGCCCAGATCTGCCCAATTGGGCTTAAAATGGGATGAAGAAATTTGGATTTTGAACTGGGGTTAGCTGGAGTTCAAACCTCAGCCCTGCAAACCTCCTGGCTTTGCTGCAAACTGAGTTCAAGCCTCGAGGGGTCTTGTCCTGTTTGCTGTTTCCATCAGAGTTTGTGTGGTCACTTGAGCTGAAAGTGAGTGCCAGGAGCCCTGGGATGCATCAGCTGTGCCCGAACCACCCTTCTGGCATGTGGTCAGAGAGCCCAAGCTGGACCTGCAAGGCCAGCAGTGCTGTAAGGTCTCCTGGGGCTGATGAGGCCCCTTGGGCTATCTCCTGCCCATCCAGTGCCCCAGATGGCATAAGATGACCTTCTAGCATGTGTGAGGTCCAGTTTTCCTCCTGGCAGCCTGACACCTCTTTGCCGGCCCTGCTAAGCCTTGTAAGTGTGGAGGGGACTTTTCAGGACTTCCCTTTGCAAGTGCTCAGTCATTTCTGGAGCTTCTTAAAGCTGCTGAGATTAGAGTCAGCCAGTTGTTTCAGGCTCTTGTTTCCCTCTCCGTGTGATCCTCCTCCATCCCACTGCTGACAACGCACACCCGGGCCTGGCAGCGTGCCCCTCACGAGATGCAGGACCCAGCTGTCCCCACCACGTGCACGGAGGACCATGAGGACCCCTCACTCCCACCCACCCGGGGCTCACCGCCGTGAGCTCGGGGGCCATTTCCAGATATGACTGCATGCCTGCAGCAGCCTGCTTTTTGCTTTCCCTCAAAACCAGGGTTTAAGCCGCCACGTATATAAAGAAATCCCTGTTATAATTATCTTCCTGGCAGTGTCAGTTGTCTAAGCCCTTAGAAGAGGGCTTAGCTTCAGGCTACAGTGAAGAGCACTAAGCAATTGCCACGTTGTCAGTTAGAAAAGACGTGGTTTCTTTTCTCTTCACTATTTTTTTCCTCCCTAAAATTTTTTCCAGATGTCTTTTTTTTTTTTTTTTCCTTAGGAGAAGTACCAACAGCTGTACGATTTCAATGCGAGCCGTGACTAATCCAGCACAGAGAGCATTCAACGAGAGCATTCAAATCCTTGGGGTGCGAATCAAGCAAACAAAACTTGGGCTTAGGGGACGTGTGACCTCTGGAGCCAAACTGGACTTATAAGTGGCACTGAGCTGCACGTGGGAGCTACGGGTACTTGTGGTGGGAGAAGACGGTCCAGATGCCACAGGTTGTTGGTTGCATTAGAGGGACCCATGGGGTCTTAGAGACATGATCACAAAGCTGGCCTCCACACGGACCCAAGAGGGTCGCATGGGGTACTTATGGATGTCTGTGTGAGTGATATCAACATCCACATATCAGCACCCAGGGATGGGTTTCAAGTGGTGTTTAGCCAAGTAAAGAAATGGGTGAAGAAGACTTTCTTCTCTTATTCTTTGCCACCAGCCTCCCAAACTGCCTGATCACAGAGATCGACCATCTCACTAGGAAGCGATGATGGTTTCTCAGGGCCCCCTTCCCTATCTTTCCCCTTCCCTTTCCCTTTCTGTTTTGTTTATTTTTAGTTTCTTGTTGGCCATATGGATGTTTAGTCTTACATCCGTTTCTTTCACATGCAGCAGAAGTGCCATGAGGCCAGACAAGGAGTGAGCCGAAAAACAGTCACAAATCGCAAAGTAACAGGCGTCCTACAGAGCAAGGAGCCAGCACGGCCCGGCAGGTCAAGACAGGCCAGCTCCTATGTTGACATCTAAATCCTCAGCAACATCGGTGGGAAGAGTTAAGCACCCAGACTGGTGTCTCAGCCCCTCTCAAAGATAGCGTGTAATCATGATGAACAAACCCCAGGCAGCCAAGACAAAACATGATGTTGTATTTTGTTATGGTCTTGGGTGTCCTTCACCCAGCTTCCACAATCAGACTGCTGGTGCCCAGATGACTTGTCCTCAGTCCTGCTGGCTACACGAGCCACCATCTTTCCAGCAGCCCCTGGAGAGCAACCTGGCATCGTCCTGGCTGGGGTGAGGGGTGGTGCCACAGGTGGATCACAAGCTGCAAGGAGCTGGACTATCTGCAGTGCTCAGGACAGCCCCGTAAGTCATGGAGACACTCTTCAGGCATGCCCAAATTCCAGCAATTTGACAGCCTCTCTTTTTGGCTGCTGGTTTTACTTTGCAATGCAGCACCATGGCCATGCTGGTGCATAAAGGCACGCAGTCTCGTTCTGCCAGGGGAGCAGATAAACCTTAAATCCTTTCAGTCATGGTGAGATGTGAGGAGAGAGGAGCTGGGTTTTCACCCTGAGCATAGAGAGGAACAGATGGGAAAAGTCAACTCCAAACAGCTTTGCTGTCTGGCTGCCTCTGGCTGGGCAGCTGCTCCAGAGTTACGATCTGTAAGGTCAAAATACTTAGTGATGTCTGAAGAGACCATCAGATTCAACTGACCAGCAATTTCAACTGTGGGTTTTGCTCAGTCAGTCCAGATCTGCTGGACCATAACCATGGCAGAGAAACCAATCTGTTGAGGGTCATGTCTCCCAGCCCAGCACTTCTCTGCCTACTTGGAGCATGTTTCAGACATGTCATAACTTACCACATTCTCTGGATCATTCTTTCCTCTCCCTCCCCACAAGGCAGTCCCAGATCACAGCAGTGTTAAGGGAGAGGATGGAAGAGCGAAGACTCTCTTGCTTTCCCCCTGAGGATGGGAAACACCAGCTCAGGGATTGAACTACCTTCTTGTAAAATTACAGCATTTAACATTTTAATTGCAGTAGGCCAAGGTGCCAGGAGGTGCACAAACCAAGCAGAGATAGTATTCCTCCCTGCCCCCCCGCCCCGTGCTGTTAGTCCGAGAGAGCCAGAGAACTGACAAACTCACTGCAGCAGTGCAGGCAGCTGCTGTGACAACAACTTTGTTGGGAAGGTTGCGCTGGGGGCTGATCTGTCCCTGCGAGAGCCCCCCTTGATCTCCAGTCCCGCTTGATTTCTCTAGTCTATCCTTTGGACCCAGGCTGTGCCTCAGCCCGTCTTTCGGGGGGGGAGTGGGGGTGGGACAGCCCACTGGGGAGCGAGGGAGAGGAAGAGACCGATTTGGAAAGATAGCGAGGAGGAGGAGGAGGAGAGGCAGCAGGAAACCCAGCCCACCCTTTGGTTTCCTCCTGCCTCCTTCTAAAACCTGCAGATTCCTCCAGCCCGTCCAAGCGCCTGAAGTTTCCTCAGCCCTGCTGCCGGGACTGCGAGGTATGGCCCGGGACCTTCGCGTCTGTCTTTGCTGTGCTGTTTCTCCTGGCATGGGGGTCCCGATAGCCCCACTTGTGGGGGTCCCTGGCCCAGGAGCCGCTCTCCCGGCTCGTGGGGTGCATCTGGTGCTCGGGGTCCCACGGCATCCACCTCCCCACGCCGAGTGATGCATTTAGAGACTTCTGACTTCTCTTTCTCCTCTTTGCAGCGTCTCTGCTCCTAAACTGAGTCTGTTACTGTATTTCATTGCCAGTTTACCAGCTTTAACACTTTGGTGGCATCTGACTGTAAAGCTTGAGCCTGCCCTAATTCTTCTCTCTCCTCCCTTTTTCCCCTCTGGGTTTTCAGTTGTGGGGTATTTCCTTAGCAAGATGCATGAGACCAACATCTGGGCACATCAAACCAACCTGCAGAGCAAATCAGATCTAGTAATAAACCAGCCCCGATTACACCAGCCTGAGGTGCATTGGCAGGTGATGTTTTACTCACCAGGATGTCTAGAGGAAGAGCAAAAGAGCTGTCGACTTCATTTCAGCATTTTTATTTTTCCTGTACAGCCACTCTTATTTCTCCTAAAAAAACAGACAGTCGGCTTTTTGTTCCAAGCAGACTTTGAAACCATTTCAAGTCCTGCTGCCCTGGTTTGCTGAACGCCAGCTGATCAACTGTCAGAGAGACGGAGGTTACAGGAGAGGAGGAACAGAGCTTTTTTTGTTTTTTAAAAAATTTTTGAGAACTCAGCCAGAGACAATTTTAGATCCACGCAGAAGAGCCGAGGACTTGTTTCCTTTAAAGGCAGCCGCTGTCCTTCCCGTCCGGTTGGCACGGGTGGCAGACTAACTGCTCTTTGTGTCCCTGCTCTAAGAAAGCTCCACTCGGCTTCATCCAGCCAAGAAAAAGAAACTTAACAGGATGGGGGCTCAATTCCCACCCAAACCGAAAGGCTGCAGTTTCAAGTTGGAGTGAAATCGGGGGCACCGGGAAGGTCACCAGGACTCCGAGCCCTCAATTACCACAACTTGAAACAGCCTAAAAACTCAGCAACCCCACAAAAGGACAAAAGTAAATCGCAGTCGTTTGTTAGGGTCGATCGGGTGCGTTTTAAGCAGAAATAAAAGGCTGTCGCGTTCTGCACAGCAGTCAAAGCCAAGCTATTGTCTGCCACATAGGCAGGAGCAGGGATGCGGGCGGTGCTGGGAGGGGGGAGAAGAGAAATAAACTTTTCAAACTTTTTTTCAAGCCCCTCCTTCCACAACCCTCTGGTCTTCCATGACTCAGCCCCAGAGGAATGTCGGCTCCCATGGAAACCCTTTCTGGGTCCTCTGGTCAGAGGGATGTCGGGGCTGTTATCACTGGAGCGGCTGTGGCAGGGCGAGCCCAGGGAATGCTTTGAAGATGGTTTGCATTTTTGCTGAATATGTAGCAGACAGTTTCCTCCCTCTCTCCTTTGTGGCGCTGTGTGAGATCAGCTTTCCATATCCCCCAGGAGACAGGGGGACCGCTTGCACCTGGCACTGAAGTATCTGGCTGCTTTTGGCACTGCTCCACATCCAGGCCAAACAAAAGAAAAAGCTCAGGCAGGACAGCAAAATGCTTTATCACCTGCCCTTCCGACTGAGGTCTGCCAAGGGCTCACCGCTGAACCGCTGCTTGCAGCCCAGGTCTCATCCATGCACTTTTCTTGGGACTAATTTAACTGTTTCCCAGCATGGATGCAATTTGCAACCCAGACGAACTATGACAGCTTCAAGCCAGCACGCAACTATCGTGGCATCTGGGCTCTTGCCCTTACATCAATAAGCCCTGTAAGATCTGGAGCATCTCTAAGTGCAATCAGAGCTGCTCAAGTCCCTGCAAGGGGAATGGGTTCATACAGTGTAGCGGTGTAGACGTGTCTTTAGTGACTCTACGTGGACAGATGTGGTAGATAGATTTTTTTCCCTGTGTTTTACTGGGAGTAAAATGTGTGCATGAGCTAAAGGGAATTTTGCTTCCATCTAAACCTAGCCTGGCTTTCTGAGCCTGCACGCTGTGTGCAAGGGGACTGTGCAGGTGGCAGGAGCCAGGCTGGCTTCTGCCCAGTCCTCTGCTCCTGCCCTGCTCCTCTGGGACCCAGTGCAGCTGCAGCACATCTGGGCGAGCCGGCACCCCCAGCAGCACAGCCCGGACATGCGGAAACCTGTTCAGCAGGGACGTTTATGGGGACTCACGCAAACAACTTGACTTCAAATCAAATTTTAGCCTGGGAGTGGCTGGCTGAGTAAAGCTTAGAGGGTCTTGCTTACATAGGGAGGTCAGGGCCAGACAGCGGGGTCACAGCCTTCACGTTGCGTCTCTGTGGTGGCCACCTTGAAAACTGTGGCCCATGGTGGGGTTTGTAGGCAGAAACTTTTTCTGGGCCAGTCCTGCCTTTACATTCAGTCTGAGGTGCTGGGGCATGTCAGACCTTGCAGAGCCTTGGAAGAGCAATGAGCTAATGGAGGGTGGGTGCAGGAGACCCTGCCACTCGGGCTGGCTGCCTC
Organism: Burhinus oedicnemus; assembly: GCA_008921705.1. NCBI lineage: Eukaryota > Metazoa > Chordata > Aves > Charadriiformes > Burhinidae > Burhinus > Burhinus oedicnemus. Next base: position 41,623 of record VFFE01006975.1, on the reverse strand, counting down.
CTGCATGGCCGGGCTGGGATGCAGGTGGGGAGCCGAGGCATGGGAGTTTTTTTGCCCAACTATTACCCACTCCTGCTCTGGCTGCTGGCGATGGGAGGTGGCCGCAGGGCCCTTCACCGGGTGAGCAGTGGAGGCAGCTGGGGTTATCCCAGTGGCCTCGGGGAGGAGTTGTCAAAGTGGCCAGGCAGAGACTCCTCCCCGTGCTAACGTGGCATCCCAAAGGCCTTATGCAACCCTGGCCAGGGTCAGCGCCACATGGACCACGCTCCACCATCCACGGAGCCTCCTATAGAGGCTGCACCTGCCTGGTCTTTGCCCTCCCCCAGCCTGCAAAGGCCCCCAGGATGGGCTGGAGGAGACATCAGGGACCAAGAGACCCCAGTGGCACAGACTCTCCTCTGTGCATTGCTGTGGAGTATTTTCCCCAGCAGGAGAAACTTATGATGGTGCTACAGGATTGGGGGCAGGGAGGTAAAGAGTTTGCCAGAGTGGCCTGCTTTCAATTTATGGAGGTGTTGAGGCTCACTCTCAGACCTCTTTACATCCCATGGCTCTCTTGTTAGGGATATGGCTGCAAAATGTAACACGCAGCCGGCGCTGAGGTATAGCCTGGGCCACACTAGGAAGATGAACCATCCGGCAGGGTTTATGGAAGCCACAAGGCTCTATTTACACAGCGACTGGGAGCTGAAGCCCCGACTTAGGATACAAGTGGGGTCAAGCATTAGAAAGGCAGTGCAGGCCATGGGTGCTGCAGCCCATGGGTCCCAGGCCCTCTTCATCATCATCAGTCAGGAGGGCAGGCCTGAGGAAGGGATGGTGACAGTGGAGGCTTCTCTTATTTTATATTTAGCAGCCCTCTTTATGCCCAGGATGTGCTGGTTTCTGGCATGTCTTGCGAAGTGCTGGCTTCTGTGCGCTCCTTTAGGGTACAGAAAGGTGTAAGTCCCTGCTTGCTAAAAATCTCTTTCCCAGTCCTGTTTTCCTCTGTCCAAAATGACCCCCTGCTGCACCCCATTGCTCTGCCCCTCGCGCTGCCCTCTGCCCTCCGCGGGGCTCTTGCAGAGTGGTGCCAGGCATTCCTAGTGCAGGGACCCTCTCAGGGACCCCCCCAAGCCCCTCCAGCTGGGGGACGGATGCTGAGCTTATGGTATGGCCCAGCTGCAAGCTCCAAAAAGCATCCTCTTGGACAGCAAGGAGCTCCTGAGCTGTTATTTCAGGACTTTTGACCACCAGGCATTCAGGAAAGACCATGCCTTTGCAAAATGGCCAGGGGCTCACAGACGCTGCAATGTCCTCCATGCACAGGCTCTGCCTCCAGGAGAACACTGTTTTTCAAATAAACTCGATTTCCCATCTCCTGCGCGAGACAGCTCTGCAGTGCTTGTTTGCTCAGACTCTTTTCATGCTCCTTCTTCCTCCAAACACAACACTGGCAGCTCGGACTGTCTGCTGGCTCCTAGTGAACATGTAATTCCCTGACCCCAGCTTGCTGCATGCCCAGACTTTGAAATTCAGGATTTTTTGGGGCTTGGGGAAATGATCTGAGAGGCCCTTGGTCTGGGGTTGGGTTTTTCTTAATGCCATCTTCTACGTGTACATGCACTGCCCTCTCCTCCAGGCTGGGCACTGCCGTGTTTCTGCCCAACAAGGATCACTGAACCTCAGAGCATCTTCCAAAGCAAACAAACCCCTTGGGAAAAGCCCAGGAGGAACCTTTACAAGCCAGGGGATGGCAGAAAGGGAGGAGATGGCCAGATTCACCAGTACTTTTCCACCTGCCTCCCCAAACCACCCCTCCAGAAAGTGAAGAACCAGTGATGTCTCCTGGCAATTGCCAGGAGAGCTCTCAGCAGCCTCCAGAGCAAATAAAGGCGAGGGGAAGGGACGGCATGTACCAAGCAGGAGAGGTGGGAGCTGCTCAGCTGCAGCCTACCCAGAGCAAACGGGGCCATCCACCCCCACCCGCAGCCCCTCTCCCCACAGGTCCTCTGTCCCACCACGGCAGCCATCCCCACCACCCCATGCTCCCAGCCCTCCAACGTGCCTGGGAAGCTGCCCTCCACCCCTTGACACCTATTTTGCACAGGCATCCAGCCAGGTCTGGGTGAGGCGCTGAGATTGGAAGGAGGATTTCAGCCTCTGTGTGGCTGAACCTTGCTAAATTAGGAAGCACAGCCCAGCCTAGCTGGTGCCCTGGCAGAACAGCGTTGGCGTGGTTTTATACCCGGAGAGCTGCCATGCATGGGGAGGAAGGGAAAGGATGCACTGGCAAATTAGATATCCATCCTGAGAGAGAAGATGACACCTTGTCCAACCCTTTCTGTCCCAGCAAAGCCATCCATCTACCCAGCCCCAGGGAGCTGGTGGGGTGCGATGCCCCGACCACGCAGGTGGAGTGGAGGAGGGCGAGCGGAAGGGAGGCAGCGGAAGCCTTGGCAGGGGGATAAGCCCCCTCACTGGCCAGAGACAAACTGGGGGTGTTTGGCTCTCTCGGCAGGCGGAAGGGAGCAGGCGGCTCTCACTGTCAGGAGTAGGATGCCACTGACATATTAAGCAGGCAGCTGAGCTCCTCTGCTCTCACACAGAGGGGCTCAACCCTGCCAAACAGGAACTGGGGGGGGACAAGGACAGGGTGATTGCACCAGCTGCGCTCTCCTGGCTCACATCGCAGCCGGTGTTAGCTGGGCTGCCTGGCTCACTCGTCCTATGGAGTCACTGCAACAGCCCAGATCGAGAGGGTGCAAAGAGCTCATCCTCCTGGAGCTCATCTCCCAGCAGGACAGAACCCCAAAGCATCCTGGATGCCTCAAACCCAGTTTGGGGACCCTCAGGTCTGAGCAGGAAAGGGAAAAACTACAGCAGAGACCCCAACATTTCGGGGTGCTGGGGATGGGGGACAGGTTGCTTACACTCCTAGAGATGTCTGTGTCCATGTGGGAAGGGGTTTTTTACAGGATTTAATTCTCAAGTGCCCTATCTCGCTGTTTCTCTGTTCTCTTTCCTTCTTCCACTTTCATTTTTCCTCTAATTGACCAAAAAAAAAAAAAAAAAAAAAGTAGACAGTTTCATTGTCTGTACCTGGGGTTTATATCCCAGGCTTTTAACATGAAATTTTTTTGTTGTTGTTCAAAAAACTTCCTGTGAAGGACAGGGGAACTGCCATTTCGACTGCAATTTTTCTAAAGGCATCCAGGAAAGCAACAAAAATCAAACACACACACCCCCCATGTCCCATTTTGCAAAATCAAAGGAATTTGTCTTGGAAACATGATTTGGCTTAAGGTTGCAGCTAGAAAAGCCAGAATGCAGGTCTGTAATATTGAACAGACAAGGAAGGAAACAAAGAGAACGCCCTTTTCTGAGAGTCGGACAGCCAGCCGTGAGCTCAGCCCCAAGCCGAGCGGCACACGATGGCCTCCTTCGCCTCACCCCTCCTTTTCCTCTCCTTTATTTAGGGTCTGCTGAAAGATGAGGGCCTGGATTTTTTTCCTTCTCTGCCTGGCAGGCAAAGCCCTGGCAGCTCCGGTAAGTATGGGAGACAGACAATGGCGTGTCTCTGCTGTCAGGGTTGTCTGTCTGGTGTGTCTGATGGGGATTTTCTTTTATAATGAACAAAACCCTGAGGGATGGGGGGCAGTGAGGGGGAGGGGAAACCCAAGGGTGGCCCTGCTGCCTGCCCTAGTGGGTCGCCCCACCTTGGGACCGTCCTTCCCATAGAACTAAGGTTCATGGTCCTTTTCCCCTGCAGCAGGAGGCTCTGCCCGATGAGACAGAGGTCATCGAAGACCCCACCACAGAGGTAGGTGACTCTGCTCCTCCTCATCACCTATCCCTTGCAGCACCCACCTCCCTGGGAAGAGCATCTCTGAAGGACAGGGGAGCAGGGGCAATGGGGGGGCTGCTCTGCCCCCCAGGAATGGGGCCGAGCTCTTTGTGCACCCCCACCTGAAACACTGACCTCTTTTGCAGGAGCCCGTGGGGGCTAACCCTGTCCAGGTGGAGGTGGGAGAGTTCGAGGAACCCACGGAAGATGTAGAGGAGATTGTCGCAGAGAGTGAGTCGCTTTTCCCCTGCCCTCCAGCTTCTGCTCTCTGGCAGGCAGAGACACCATCCCTTCCTTGGGTTGGCAAGCTTTAGACACTCCAAACAGCGAGGGGGTTCTTTGGGAAGGACTGTAGCACAAGGACAATGCCAACCTAGACGCACAACTTAAAAGCAAAATAAAGAGGTACATGACCTCTTTCCAGCACTGGATTCTCCATAACCTCTTTTTTTTGCCGCAGAAAAGCCATTGTGTTGTGTGGCTACAGAAAGGAGCGCAGGATTAGCCCAAGGTCTAATGTGGGCTTCTGGAAACCCTCACATCTTCCTAGTGCAGGGAGAGATACTTGGGGCTGTCCCTGGTGAAGTCTCTATCTTCCCTCTGTCCTGAGATGCCTCAGGCAGCTCGTGAGAGGTGAGGGTGGGACAGGCTCTGACTTTGCTCCCTGCCCTCTCCCAGACCCCTGCCAGAACCACCACTGCAAGCATGGCAAGGTGTGCGAGGTGGATGACAACAACTCACCCATGTGTGTGTGCCAGGACCCCTCCAGCTGCCCAGCCACAGCCGGCGTCTTTGAGAAGGTGAGGGCAGAAGCTGCTTGATGGACCTCACATGGGACATTGCCAGAGATGGTGGGGGAGACAGCCAGAGTCAGGGTGGCAGGTCCCCACCTGGCCTCAGTCAGCAGTGACTAAGGAGCCGTTAACCACCCCAAGAAACAAGTTAAACATCTCATTTGGAGGCTCTCCCTGCTGACCTCGCAGTAGGGCTGGGCTTCACTGTCCTTCATGCAGCATCTCCCCATCCTGTGCAGGTCTGCGGCACCGACAACAAGACCTATGACTCCTCCTGCCATTTCTTTGCCACCAAGTGCACCTTGGAGGGAACCAAGAAAGGACACAAGCTGCACCTCGACTACATTGGGCCTTGCAAATGTAAGTGGAGCCATTCACTCAGATAATGGCACTCCTAACCTGAGCACAGCCCCCTTGCCCATGGGCTGAGGGAGACCAAAGGTCCAGGCAGATGCAGGGCTGAGGTGGAAGGGCACTGGGGCTGTGTGTCCGGGGTCTGGGGCTGCATGTCCAGGCATTGTGCTGACCACCATTATGGCTCCTAGTCATCCCCGCCTGCCTGGACACAGAGCTGACTGAGTTCCCCCTGCGCATGCGGGACTGGCTCAAGAATGTGCTGATCACCCTGTACGAGCGCGATGAGGACAACAACCTGCTGACTGAGAAGCAGAAGCTCAAGGTGAGGGGCTGGGGAGGGACCCTGGGAGCTCACCCCACCAAAGGAGCCCAGCACACAAGAGAAGCCCATCCAGACCAACCTGTGGGCACCCCATGTAAAGCCTCTCCCGGGCTCCCCCCTTGCACCCCATTTCCCTGCTGACAAGGTCTCCCCAACCTCTCCTACGACAGGTGAAGAAGATCCACGAGAATGAGAAGCGCCTGGAGGCCGGTGACCACACCGTGGAGCTGCTGGCCCGCGACTTTGAGAAGAACTACAACATGTACATCTTCCCTGTGCACTGGCAGTTCGGGCAGCTGGACCAGCACCCCATTGATGGGTGAGTGGTGGCAGAGCAGGACGGGGACCCCCGCCAGGACCCTTTCCTGCCTGAGGACCAGGGTGATTTGGTGGCAGAAGGTGTCAAGGCTGGAGATGTGACACAAGTGGGTGGGCTGGTGGCAGAGGCACAGGCAAAGCCCTGTGGTGGGATAACCCCTGCACACATCTGGCAGGGGCTGGGGCAAACCAGGCTGGGATTTTTCTTTCTGCAAAAACCTCTTCTGCAGCCAGAGGGGGCTCCCCAGCCCCAGCTGGTCCCATCTCCCTTGGGCATGGAGTTTCTGTCTTCTCAGATTTACTGTCGTATGATAGTTCCCTAAAATATCTTAGTCCAAAGGCCCCGGGATAACTTCAACAGCTGAGGTAGCAGCTGCTGGCTTAGCTGTGAGCCGGAGATGGGCGCAAGAGCAATCACACACACAGACTCATGGGGTGGGGGCAGCCCGTGAGGACCCCCACCTGCTGGCTATTTTGTGACTAGCACAGCCGGTTGCAAAAGCAGACACCCGTCCTTGACTTTCATGACACTCAGTGGTGGATACTGGGAGGGCACTGGGAAAGCAGTCAAACCAGACTAAGAGCTGGGGCCAGCATCTTGCCCTGCGCTGGCCCCCACACCCAGCAAAGCATCTCGCCTCCCGTGGGAGGGTGGCTGGTGCTCTTGAGCAGCGCATTGACCGTGTGGTCATCTCGGCAGGTACCTGTCCCACACCGAGCTGGCCCCGCTCCGTGCTCCCCTCATCCCCATGGAGCACTGCACCACCCGCTTCTTTGAGGCTTGTGACCTGGACAATGACAAGTACATCGCCCTGGAGGAGTGGGCCAGCTGCTTCGGCATTAAGGAGCGTAAGTACTGAGTAGGGAAGGAATAGGGGTGGAGGGGACACCGAAAAGCACACTAAAAGCTCCCACTTGGGATGAAGCAATGCATTACAGGTGGTTCTATGGAGGGAAAAGCAGGGGAGAGTGGGGAGGGGGCATTGCAGGAGCAGTGGGACCCTGGGAGCACCCACCTCCTAACCTCATCTCTCTCGTTTCCTTCCACAGAGGACATAGACAAGGATCTTGTGATCTAAACCCCCAGTTTCCGTCTCTGCTGCCAACTTTGTCTTGTTTTAACCTTCCCACTTCCTTCGGTTTTCAAACCGCTTTTGTTTTGTTTTGTTTTTTTCCCTGGGAACAAGGTGCTAATATAGATCTAAACGTATGTAGTAACGGTGCTAAGAGAAATAACAGTCCTCGTTCATAGCCTAATCCATTACCACTAGATTACTCACTCAGCTGTTTCCACATGCTCTTACCAGCCCTTTCTCTCTCCAATGGGTCTTTACCATTGACCGACCCGTTCCTGTCCTAAGTATCTGCTCCATCTCTGTATCCGCTCTCGGATCGACTTCTCTTAACTTCTTACTAACAGCACGTTCTTGGACACGCCAGCGTAGGTGCAAAGACCTCTCAGCTGATCCTCCGCTCCCAGTTACAGACCGCCAGCGAGGGAAGGCAGAGCCAGAGGATGTAGGAGGACTGGGCTTTTCGAGCAGAGCAGCTGTGGGCGACGTTGCAGTAGGGGGGATGGAGAGGGGTGAGAAAGACATAGAGTGGCAGGATTTTGTTCCCCCCCCCTTTTTTTTTTTCTAATTCCCAGGGCTTGAATTTAACAATCATTGGGCACAAGAAAAAAACCAACGGGCTAATCAAACAAACTAATAGGAAAGCGCACAAAATTTAAAACAAATAAAATGAAACGCATCCCATCCTGTAAAATCCCCTCAAAAAATAAAGGTTTGAAAGTGCTACGTGCTTTACCATTACTCAACGACCATACTGCTGTTGTGTTTTCTGTGCTGCAAAGAGAGACTGAGTGCGGCCGCCTGTTCCCTGGGGTGCATGGCTGACCTCGCTGTTGCGATTCTGCTGTAGCTGAGACAAAGCTCTTGGCTCTCCCCAAACCACGGTGCCCTTGAGCGCTTCCCACCTCTGTCTTGGTCGTGCTTAAATTCCAGCCCTGCTCTCCCAGGGAAGCTGTGTCAGGCTCGGAAGGGACATTGCTGCTCAGAAAGAAGCGTGCTTGCCACACGCTCGAGGGAAAGGTTGTAATATTTTTTTCCTGTTGTGGATTTTGGACTTTAAGGGATGGGTGGGAGGGAAGGGACGAAGGTATTTGGATTTTGCTTTTTAGAGAGGGTCCTGACAGGAGCGAAGGGATGGTTAAGTCTCACAGGCTGAGAACTCTTTTTTTTTTACCTCTGAATGTTCTCTGTGCCTTATATTATTAAATTCCTGCCACAGTGTGAGCAATCTGATGAGTCTCTGTAATAAAAAAGTACTGATTTGAAACACTGATAACAAACGAGCTTGCAGTGTTCCTCTGTTTCGTCCCATCCCAGTGAGGGGGATTGCACACGCATCGCCAATCCCATGCATGTGTTCAGGGTGTCCCACAGGCACCTCAGCCCCAGGGAAAGGTCTGGTCCGAGGTAAGCCGAGGTGCTTCTGCCAGTCACAGCCAGTCACTGCACTGTAAATGGGCTCGTCGGGGGATATCAGATGGGTAACACACGGGCAGATGGAGCTGGAGCGATGGAGGCAGACAGGGTCACTGCAGCAGCCAGCACAGACACTCACAGGGTTCTACGGCCCTTGCTTTCATGAGCAATAAAATCCCTGGGAAAGGCAAAAAGACACAACAGTAGAAAAATAAACACCGCCATTTGCACGGGCTAAAAATACCCATGTTGCAAGGGCTCTGGTTCAGCTGTGAGGTCCCCCTGCTAACAGCCCCTTGCTGGATGCGCTGTGCTCCAGGCGGAGCTGCAGGGTCAGATCCTGTACAGGGTCCCTCCCGGCTGCAGAGCCCTGGGCAGGTCCCATCAGGGGGACCGTCACTTTGGAAGTGTTTTACCAAGCTGTTTGAACCAAGTGGGAGAGCTGGAGAGAGGGGCCAGGCAAAGCTTTTTCACCCCTGCCTTGAACCCCAGGGCTCATTCCACCTGGCCATGCTGCTTCCTGGAGCCATTATCTAGAGGGGGGGAGGTTTTCAATGGAGACACAACGAATGCCTCCCCACCTCGTAGGCTGGCACTGCCATTTGGCAGGCCTGGCACAGCAAGGGGCATCGCTGCCCACGACCCCCCACTTGCAAGATCCAGCTGGCTGCAGCAGCCATCGGCTGCCCAACCATCTCCGGGCCAGAAGAGGTGGCGAGAGAGGATTTGGGCAGGCGGGGACTGGAGGATATCAGCCACCCTGTGCAAACCTGCTTTCCAGTTGCTCCCTCTCCGCCAGAACCTCCCGCTCACACTGCTCCACCAAGACGCAGCCGCATTCCTTCCAGCTCCAGCCCTCCCCGCCAGCGCCACCGGACAGACTCGGGCGGCTTCGCTCCCGTGCAAGGAAAGGCTTTCCAGCCCTCCTCTCCTCTGCCTTCCACTCTTGTGCAGGAATCGGCTCTAAATCACAGCAAGCTCAGGGAGGTCAGCAGGCTCCATCAGGAGAGCTGGTTATTACGACTCAGGAAGGTAAAGGATCCATCTCTAAGGCCATGTCCCATCCCAGGGAACAACACTCCTGTCCCAGCAGTCTGGCAGAGCCCAGAGGACCCAACTCAGCTCTATTACAAGTGCAGCTGTCCTGGCTTTAACTGAGCATCAAAGCCAGCTCAGGAGGTTGCAGCTGGGCCTCCCTTAACCCTTCAAAGGTCACAGCCTGGAGTATCAAGTTGCTGGAATTTCACTGCCTTAGGGCAAATGCCATACATGGGGTTACATCAGGACCTGAGGAATAAGCTGGTCTTTTTAAGCTTTCAGACCTAGACAGTCAGCAAGGGTGGAACAGAACAGCCCTTTCCCTGTTACAGCCGAAATCAAGCCTTCCCAGTGCCTGCACAGCAGTAAAGAAACTCGCCTGTACTTTCCAAGTGGAAATTCTCCCTGTGGTTAGTGCCGACTGGGGACACAGTTTGCAAACTTGAAAAAAAAAGAAAACAGAAAAATAACGAAGAGCTCTGGATCCAAAACCAGCCTGACACAAGCACAATCTGACCCGAGTGCTACAGTACCTCTGCAGGCAGAGGTGGTTAATTTTGCTGTAGTTATGCAGGGCAGCACCACAGAGCAGCTCACTGAGCATTGTCCTGCCTGCATCCAACAGAGAAAAGATGGGAAAAACAAAGATTTGTGTAGAGATTGGTGCTTTCCTGTCTGTTTTCCTGACCCTTACTTTTACAAAAGAAACAAAATGTGGCATAAATGGTGCTTAGAGACATGGTTTAGTGGCAGACCTGGTAGAGTAGGGTCAATGATTGGACTAGATGATCTTAAAGGTCTTTTCCAACCTAAACGATTCTATGATTCTGTGATTAAAGTTTGTGGCTTAAATATTCAAAATGCAGATGATGCAAAAAAGGTGACAAGCCAGGATCACTGTGACTATTGCCAGTCACACGCCTGCAACAGCCTGGACTCCAAGGCTCAACATCTGCAAGGTGTAACTGCAGGCAGAGATGCTTCTGCTTTAAGCTAACCGTGCCACTGTAAACCCACCAGGTTAAACCCACCGGGTTAAACCTGCCCTGAAGCATGTGTGAAGGCTGGTATTTCACACATGCTCATGCCTCATTAGCTAGAATCAGTTCTCCAAAGGAAGACTGCGCCATATGACCAAGGGCTTTGACCCATATTTAGGGGGCTGTTGGTGCTGGGGTTGATGGAGTTACTGTTTCCAGCATCTCTCACAGCAGTTAAAGCACACCCAGACTTAGAATCATAGTCATAGAATGGTTTAGGTTGGAAGGGACCTTAAAGATCATCTAGTTCCAACTCCCCCTGCCATGGGCAGGACACCTTCCATTAGACCAGGTTGCTCAAAGCCCCATCCAAGCTGGCCTTGAAAACCTCCAGGGATGGGGCCACCACAACTTCCCTGGGCAACCTGGGCCAGTGTCTCACCACCCTCAGAGTAAAGAATTTCTTCCTAATATCTAACCTAAATCTACCCTCTTTCAGTTTAAAGCCATTACCCCTCATCCTATCACTACACTCCCTGATAAAGAGTCCCTCTCCACCTTTTCTGTAGGCCCCCTTTAAGTACTGAAAGACTGCTGTAACTTGCTGCTGATGGGGGGAATCTCATCATGACCCACTGGGTCTGGCACAGGGTGGGTCCCACGGTGCTTGGCACGGACAGTGCCAGGACCACCTCCACCCCTCTGCCCTGCTCCGGCTTGCTGAGCAGCTCCTGAACTGCCCATATCCACTGCGGAGCCTTCTTTTGGCTTAAGCCTATATATTTCAAAGACGGACAAACTCAGTAAAAACAAACCCTGCCTTGCAGCGAAGAGACAACGCCAGGGGAAAACATGTCAGGGGATGCACCTCCCTGCAACTGGCCTGGAGGGAGAGCACGAGGGAGGCAGACACCCCTCTGCCCCCCGCCCAGGTGTGAGAAGCGCCTCCTTCTCCATCCCAGAGCCGATCTCCATCCCCGGCCGATCTCCATCCATCCCCCGGCGCGGCGGCAGCGGCGCGGCGCGGCCGGCGGGGGGAGCGGCAGGGCCAGGGACGGAGCCCGGCGCCGCGGGAGGCTGTGCCGGAACGGGGCCGGCCCGGTGTCCCGGGCCAGGAGGGCGGGTTTGTAGCTGCCCTGCTGGGGCAGGCGCTGCCGGGGCTGCCCGGTCACGGGGCGGGAGCAGGGACCCGCTCCCGCCGGCACATCTCCTAGCCCAGGGCTTCGCCCTTCGCAGAGGAGCATCTCAGCAGCAGCAAGCTGCGGCCACGCAAAACGCAGCCCTGGTCCCTTTCCGGCCTATGTCCCCACCACGCTTGGCCATCCCATCCCATCCCATCCCATCCCATCCCATCCCATGCCACTCAAAAGTGCCCAAGCCCCCCCAGCCTTTCTGGAGCACAGACACATGGCTTATATGATCCCAGGCTTTGCATTTTGCTGATCAGACTGCCTGTCTCAGTACCATTCCCTGTAATTTTTGAACCTACTGGCTAGTTTTAACTTGGTTTGATGGGGCATAAAATCACAAAGACATCACATTCCTCCAGGTAGCATTAAGACAGACAGAGCGAGGACACACACACACACAAACACACACACACACACAAGTACTTTGCTGCACAATGGTGCTGAAGTCTAACAGGGGCTGGGCTAGGTCTGCCTCCCAGATGCTCTGGTGCCAAGGGAACTGCACGGTAGGTAATTATTTGTGTCAGGGACTATCCAGTTTCTGCATTTGCCATGGAGAAGTTACATTACTTTCTGTTTCATGGCCTACCACATAAACCATGACCATTTCCCAATTAAGCCCGCTTTTTGTCAGCCTCGGTGTTGTGCTCCTAAGAATCACAGAAACTCTGATTCTGTGATTCTTGGGAAACAACTTGCCCTAGGACACGTTTTTATGTGCATTCCCTACATTTTTCTTAATTTCATATTCCTTTTGATCACTGCTTCAGTTGGACCTGAGAGACTATACAAGTCTCTTGTTAATTCTTGTCCAAACACCTCGCTGATCACCTTTACTGCCTCAGTTTTGGAGACTTTGCTGCCGTCAACTACAGGGCCAAAATTCCTCGTGCACAAAGCCAAGCCTGACCGCAGCGTGATGGCAGCCATCTGTGGCCTGCCCAGGGCAGCCACGGCACCGCAGCTGTTCCCGGTGGGACAATCCCTCGTGGCTGGGGCTGTACCGGCTACTCGCAGGACATTTCACAGCCAGGAGGAGTGTAAAAACAACACAGGACTCCTAGAACAAGCATCCAGTGCTGACCGGCCACATGGTGCATTTTCCTCCCATGAAATGAGGAGTCTTCTGGAAATCAAAAACTCTTTCTCCCTGACACTGATGTCCCCAGAAGAGCTGCTTTGGCTCAGGAGTGACTGAGTTGGACACTGGCTGGAAGCTGGGTTAATATCTGGGGCAAGTATCACCACATTTGCTATGGCCTCTCTTCCTGAAGCATCTGCTCTTGGGTGCAGAGATGAGTCAAGGCAGACCTTTGGTCTGACCCAGTCCTGCTGCTCTTCTGCAATAATTACTTCATGCCCTGTCTCCTTGGGCTTGAGCAGCAGGATGTATCCTGCAGGACTGCTGTTGTTTCCTCTTAGTCATGGTGTCCCTAATGCAATCCTTACCTTATCTACCATTGCATGATTCCCCCATCACTTGGGAGCCAGCTCCAGGTTTTAGCTCTGGTGCAGATTTTCATGCCCTTCAAAGAGCCGTTCCCTATTCTAAGCACTGCCCACATGCAGTCTGTTTGGTGAGCCTTTATCCTGCTCCACAGGAATAATTTCCTTTTCCTTTACAGCTTGCTCATCCAGGTTGGATGCTGGAGTATTTTACTTAACATGTCTTGTTTGCATCCTTCTCCTCAGCCTGGCAGCTGGCATCTGATGAACTACCTGTGGCAGGAAAAAACATGCTGTAATAATCAGAGGGGAAATCTGGAGAGCTCTGGTTCGCTCCTCCTCAGAGGCAGATGCCCATATCCCTTGCACATTAACCATAACACAGGGTCTGCGCATACAGATGTTCTCAAGCCAGTACTGGAAAACTTCAACCCCCGGCCATGGAAGCTCACTTCCCCTAGAGATCCTGTCATGCTGGACAGACTGGAAGGAGCATGAAGAAAATATTCTCCCTCCACGTGCAAAGAGGAAAAGAGAAGGGGAGGAGAAGACCATACTCATCTCCTTGGCTGCCTCTACCTAAAAACCGGCAAGGATGAAAGTGCTCCACATACAGCTCACACCTGCAATCCCCTGCCCGTGCTGCTGCCCACACGGGTAAGCCCTCTGGGGAGGAGCACACCGGGGAGTGCCAAGCAGCCCCCGCAGCCCCCAGCGCTGCTGGGCTCAGCCTGGCACTTCTCCCACTCCCTCCACCCCTGCCTCCAGACCCCCATCACCACCATGCAGCTGCAGTGTCATGGCAATGAACCCCTGGCAGATCAAGCCCTCCTCTGGATGGTTCATCTCCCCGAGGATGCTCAATCCTGGCTTGAAAAGCCAAATGTTAGATGAGAAGGAGCTCTTCTGGAAAGGAGCTGTGATGGGAAGCTGGGGCATGCGTTGCTGCTCCAGCTGCACCAGCAGCCAGCCCCCTTTTACAGGCATCGCTGGGTGGAAGCGCTGAGCTCTGGGCTCTGCTGATGGCTCCTGTTTTCCTCCGCACTGGAGCTGTGACTGGCTTTCCCTGCTTTTTGCCTCCAGCTGTACCTTTAACATGTGTGGGCAAACCCAGGCTCTTGAATGCAATTCGGTTCAAGGCAAAGGTGTCAGGGCACGTTCCACTTGGGAGAGGAGGAATGGTTGAATTGCTGGGGAAAGGCCAGCCTTGGGCTGCCAAAGCTGGGAGAGGCCTGGCTTCCCGATCCGGCCTCGTCTAGGAAGGCTTGTGAGCAGACCCAGGGAGAAGCCAGCGAGGGATTGACTCTGCTTGGCAGGCACAGGGACAGAGGCAACAAGGTGGGGATGAAGCAAGACTCTTGCTGCAAAAGGTTCCTTCTACGAGGACGCCAAAGGATCTGCAAAAAGAGTGAGTGAACCTGCCTTGGCGTCCCTGCAGTTGCTTCTTTGTAAATGCCTCCTCTTTCCTTCCAGGTGGGAGAGCAAAGATCTTCCCCTTCCGTGCAGACAGAACGGAGACTGCATGGCAGAGCCGTGCTTAACACACACGTGTGCACATACACACACACGCAAACATGGTTTCTTGGGTTATCCGACAAGTTTTCTCTTCTCCTTCCTTGTTCTGCTCCCTCTCTTGCTTCTCCCTGGACTTAGCTCATCCTTGCACAGCTCATTCCATCCCAGTTGCTGTGACACCACAGAAAAGTTGAGTCCAGGCACTTGTAACTCTTCCCGGCTTCACGCCAGCCCCCTGACAGCCCATGGACACCTCCCCACCAGCCCCACAGAGAACAGGAGCTGGGCTTGTTAACCCAAGCCACAACCCTGTGGGTGCCTCTGTATGGGAATCACCTGTTCAAACCCTGCTGCCAACCAAAACCCATTCCCGTTTCCGCACACCCTCTCCCTGTCTCCCTTCCGTCCCACTGAGCCAGCTGCACGGGGCTCAAGGAGGCAGCTGCCCCCAGACCGCTCTCTGCACAGGGCTGGAGAGCTTCTCCTAGTGCCCCAGGCTCTATGGGGCTGGATACCCATCTCTCTTGCCCATTTCCCAGCCTGTCTTCTCCAGAGCACAAAAGGCTTCCCAGGAAATGCTGGAAAGGATTTTCTGCCTCTCTCTGCTGGGGTTTCCGGGAGCCAGAGCAACCTCCCCCATATCTCCAGATCTAAATCACCAGAGACATGCCGCAGCCAGTAGCCACCCCAGCTCTACCCCCATCTCTCTGGAGTGAAGTCAGCCTTCCCTCAGAGCTAAACAGGAGGCTCTGCTTCCCACCTCTTTGGCAAGCCCGTTGCTCACCCACAGGTTAATATCAGCCTCCGTTCTCCTGGCCCCTTCAGTCTCTCCTTCCCCTCTCAGCCACAGGTGCTGGGAAGGAGCAGGCACTGATCTCTTGGGGCTTTCTCCTACCAGGATCCTGCCTGTGACCTCTCCCTAGACACCTGCAGAGGAGTAAGGGTGAAAAACATGAGCACAAATCGAAGGGTCTGAGCTGCCTGCCTGAGTCAATTTATATGCAGGCACCCCAGGAATGGGATTAGCTGTGGGGTCAGAGCTCTTATCCAAATACTTTTAGTTTGATCCCAAGTTGCCTCAGAAAAGATGGGTGGATTTCTTGTAGATTTTTTAGGGGGTCGGAAGTAACCTGGCAATAAAAATTTTTCTTCCTCGCAGGACCCAGAATTAAGCTGCTTTGGAAGTGGTGAAATGATGATCACACAAGTGATCATTTGCAAAAAAATAAATAAATAAAAAATAAAATTCAAAACCTCCCACTGGCTTTTACTCATTTCCAGTTTTGCACATGTTGCTCATTTCCAGTGCCCCCCATTTCTCCTGACCCTGAGGAAGAGTCATTCCAGCACAGGGAAGCACTGATTGATCTAGTTCTTCATCCTTTTATTTACTTTCTTATCCACTCACAAGTGGCCAGGCTTCGATTCTCTGAAGAATCAGCCCTTTGGCATTCTTGGAGACTCATCTATGGCGATAATCAGCACAGATGCCCTCAGCAGGGTTGAACCGTTTGCGGGAGGCAATGCTGATTTCTTGGTGGAAATCCAATGAATGATCTCATCCTAGAAAGGAAGCCAGAAATCACCATCTCCACTGGGCAAATCATGGTGTTCGCTATCGACTGCACAGACAACCCCACGCTCTCTGCAGATGGTCTGTGGGGGCCCTCCACCCGTCAGTCCTACCAACACCTCCACCTCCACATTCTTCAGCTTTGATTTCTTGACAGAAGTAGTCAGGGTAGCTGTCACCACTGTGACAGAGCCATTGTACCACCAAACGTCAACTGGAGATCAGGCAAGCTGACCAAAGAGTAGAAGAAAACCAGTTCAGTGTTGGAGTAGCAAAACAAACCTCAAAGAGGGCAGCACAAGCAAGCGGTCTGACTGACAAAGACTGGGTTGGTATGTGTGATTTGGTAGATACTGCTGGACTACAGGCAGATTATGCATCTCAGCAGCAGTCCTATCCCTGTGCTGTCCCTTCCCCATTTCCCTGCCCTCATGATGGCAGGACAGCCTGGCCATCACCCACAGAGCTGGGTGCTGTTCTGCACCCCAGGTATTGTCCCAGTCACCCCTTCTTTCCTTAGCTGTGGGACCATCAATAAGACTTTCCTGTTGCCTGCTCAGGTGGTAGCACATCAATGGGAGCATGCTGAGGTACGGTGTCTCTTGTGAAGCCAGCTTTCCTCAAGATGTCCCTTCTCAGCCCTTTGGAAGGAGGACAGCAATGCGATGACTGATCTTCCTTGCACACCATACACTCTTGTATTTTCTCACCTGAGTCCCATCCTGCCCCCAAGACCATGCCTGTCTGCGTCCCAGCTGTGTTTTCCAAAGAGGAGCTTTATCTCCTATTGATGAAATTTAGGAGCCACCCAGGTCTTACAATAGTCACTCAGCCTCCATCATACTGCAGCCACAGCTCTACTTTAGACCCAGCCCTCAACCTTTTGCTTTCTGACAGAGCCTGTTGAACTCCTGGAAGCAGTGAGTAAAAGAACCCTGCCAGGGTCACAGAGAGGGTAGGGAAGAGATGTGGTTTGTGCATGTCCACAGACACCCAGCGATGCTGTCACTGCTAGCAGGTCAGAGACTCAGACTGGTTGGGAAGAGATTGCTCCTCAAGGTTCCTCCACAGTCAGCCACCTGGGTGCACCCTGCAGCAGGGATGCTCTGTGGTGGAGTGGAGCCTTCCTGGCCCTGGCCCACCTGCCTCTCAAACTTGTTCATCCTCCTAGAGAGATGTCGTCTTTGTTCTCTGAATCTTTGTGACCTCTTTTTCCCACTCCTCTCTGTGTCTCCATCTAGTCCTCCAGACCTCTAGCTATTCCTTCCAGACTCTGCCCCATGTTCTCTGTTTTTCAATCTCTGTTCCGGTGCCTTTTGCCACAGCCACTCATTTCATACATCTCATCTAATTATTTTTGCTCCATTTCTCAGCCACTCACAGGCATATCCCTCACCAGCTCCGTTTCCCTTTCCAGTTCCACCCCAAAAACCACCTCCACCCCTCTTCCATCTGCTTCCAGATGCACTCTCTGCCCACCTCCACCCACAGCTTCCGACAACACCGCCTACCTCACAGGTGGCTTTCCAGGCCTACATTCATCCCTCCCATCTTCAGGCTCTCCAGGAACGCGTGGACCACCAGAAAAGGTCTACCCCTTTGGAGAGAGATCAGCATGCCCAAGATCCCCTTCCATGACTGTAAGAGCCAGCTGGAGGGGCGAGGTACTTGAGATTGGTGCCTCCCTTCAGTTGGAGGAATTGGGGTCCACAGGCAACAGCTTTTTGTCTCCTGGGTTGGAAGGCCCTGTGGGACCTCCTACTCTCCCTGCCTATCAGCTGCTCTTTCTGGAGAGACCAAGGTATCCTCTGCCGAACGCGGTGCAGGACCTTCTCTTTGTTTCTATTCCAAACCTTTGCAATACCTTTGTTCACTGGAGATTTCAAATTGCTGAAAGATTTATAAGACCACAGTAAATCACAAGATGTAACACCCAAACAGGGCTTTAATTATCATCACAAGGGTATTAAATGTACATCCAAAAAGAGAGGGGGACTGCTCATCTCTCCATGGGTATAATTCCCTGTTGATGTGTTTGGGTACATCTCTTCCCCCCACCCCACATATTTGTATGCCAGTGCATGAATTCATCTTTGAAGGCTTTACAAGAATGTGTAATCTCCCTCTTTTATGTGCTTCCATATCTTTTCTGATCTCGATTAGCAGGAATACTCCCCCTTAGTCATGTTCATGCTATGCCATGAAAGGCACCTATGCTCGTACACAGAGAAGAGCACAAACTTGTGTTTACTAACTCAAGAAGTATTTCCACATAAATACATTCTGCATAAACTTCTGCTTTAGCACCTTACAAAGATGTTTTGACATATGTGTGTGCTCATGGATTTATTCTATGTACCTAAACACACTCATTCTGTACATGCACAACTTTGTCGTTGCTTTCTCTAACGTTGGTGTCATATGCTTGCATCAGTACTGCTCCCCTGCCCACTGACGGCAGATGTCTAAGCCTCTGCATGCTGGCTGCCTAGCAGAAGAGAAAGCAGTGATGTGAAGTCCTGGTGTGTTTTCCAGGTCACTTGTTTTATTTACACCACCTACCCTAGGTTAACACAAGATATCCAACCAGCTTTGAAGGCAATCCCTTGATCCTGAAACCACCCAAACACCTATGTTCTTTCCCTTGGAATTAACTCAGAATTGGCCCTCATCAACGGCCCTGGCAGAGAGCAGACTTCCCCCACCTTCAGTTGACTGTCTCCTGAGCCTCACACAGGTCCACATGTCTCCCCAAGAATAAAAGCTTCCTCACATACTCAGAAAGGTCGACTCTTCTGTGTAACCACTTGCTGTCACTTTGCCTTTACACTCTGTTTATGCGGTCCATACACACATAACTCCACAGCAGAAAAACTCTTCGGCCAGGTACATCCACGTTAACAGCTTACAGGGTATTTGTCCATCTGGTGCTCGCGTGCCCGCTAAAAACCCATGCTCTAATTGCCTTGCGAATGCTGCTCCGTTCCCGTATAAACAAGAACAAGCTGTGTCCATGCTGTTTGTGTTTCTGTGTTCCCTACATCCTTTCTGTCCTCTGGTAAATTTGGACAGAAATACTTTGGAAATTATAAACCACAAGGTAATATAGAGGGCCCTTTCAGTGCTGCTGGCAGTCAGATAAGAGGCTTTCTTTTCCCTGTCCTTAATGATCTCAGGCATTTAGAGGAAGGAGATAAATCAGAGATATCAGAGCTTGTGAGGATCCACGTATTCTCCTGTTCTCCCAGCAAACAAAGAGCAGAAGAATTTCAAATCCTGTAGCCGAGAAGCAAATGGCTGATGTCCATGCACACACGCTATGCTGCATATGCCGGACCACTTTCGGCCGAGGCTTCAGAGCTGAGCCTGGCCGTCCAGCTGCTGCAGAAAGCCTCCTGGCCTGCCCTGCTCTCTACTAGCACTGCAAGCTTTGGCTCAGCACATGTATTTTTGGCAACTAGGGCCTGTGCCTCAATTTACACCAGCCTTGGCCTAAAGCACCTGTCCCGATAGGTGTCCCATTTCCCAGGATCCACAACCAGATCCACAGCACATGCCCAGCATGGTCATCAAGCATTTGGTTTACCCCTGAAACAACATCTGCACCCCTGGAGGGGAGTGTACTCCAGCAGGTAGCTTCCATCCACATTAAGCCCCTTGGACTTAGTGGTTTAAAGCAACCCTGAAGCAGGGCCCTCAGGGATACAGGCAAAATAAGTGGTGGGCTGGCGGCTCTTCCCCTCACCTGAGGGTTTAGTCAGTGTCGACAATGCCTCACAGGTCCCAGCTTTCCTCAGTCCCAGGAGCTGCGAAGGCTGATCTGCCCTGGTAGGAGCTCCCGAGGGCACAGAGAAAACCTTACAAAGCCAGGGTGCTCAGCTCTCCCTCTTCCAGCACTGGGGACCCCTGGGCTTGCCAGTATCCCAGCCCAGGGAGCTTGCACACAGAGACATAGAGTCCACCTCTGCTGCACTTTCATGTACCGCTCTGCTGCCCTTTCTGCCACAGAGGTGCATTCACTCCTAATCCCTTTATAATTTCTTCCATTAACACAGAGTTCTGCTTTTGCAGAGGGAAATCCTTTTTGAGTGCCTAACAAAGCTATGCCCCATAATTTTCTATTCATTTGGGAATCCTGCGTGTTGCTGAAACTGGTACTGAGATGAGCTGTGCTAAGGACTCCAGGGAGCACATGGTAGTGTCTAAAGTAGAATTTCTTCTATAACCAGCTTAGGGAGTATTAAGAGGACAATAATAGCAATCTGGGCCTGTTTAAGGATCAGCCAGTGCTGATCTACATCTGAACACCTCAGTTGCCAGACTACCCAGCAGCAGCGAGCAGCAGAGCCAAAGTGCATTGCCACGATGGGGTGTGTTCCCCGCTGCAGCCAGTCTGGGCTCCTTGCACCCCGGGGCTGTCAGCATGAGGTTCTCCAGACTTAAAACTGGGTGAAAAACTTGGCCCCAAGCTTATCCGACAGCAGTCCTTTGCCTGCTGATGGGACAGCCGCAGCTCCTGTGCTCTTGCACAGCTCCAGCTGATGCTAAACGAGGGGACAAGGGGTGGCTGATGGACAGAGGACAGGCACCTCCACCAGCAGTGTGTCACATAGCCAGGCACACCCTTCCCTTCTGCCTGTGACAGCAGTGCAAAAGAGACAGGGTGCAGGGTCTGTCCCCTCTGCCTAGAACAGGACACGAGATTAAGGAGCGCCGCGTGCCCTGTGTTGTGCTCCCACAGCATTGCTCAAGTGGGAGTCTCAGCTGAGCAGAGCCACAGCCGAGGCACTGGGACACCTGAAGAGCTACCCCTCCCTGGTTGTGCAACATCTGTGTGATTTGTATAACAGCAAACTATTGCCCAACAATCATATTTAGGCTACTCACGGTCATCCTATGCACACACACACCAAACCATGTCAGTATTGGCCAATACATATTAGAAGATCTCAACCAACCATCTGCCTGCCTACATGGCTGCAAAACTTGTGCTGAAGCTAACCAGAAGGTTGGGTTTCCCATGGTCAGTCAAGGAACTGGTTATTTCTCAAATCCGGCTCTCTTGGTGCTCTTTTCAAGGATTTTACCCCTCTGATTTAATACCCAGGATGTTCAAGCTGCTTCCCTGCAGCACAGATAGATACACGTCCAATAAAGTTGTCATTTACCTCCTTACCAAAGACAAGTTCAGACACTGGTGTTGAGGAATAACCTCATGCTCTGAGGATGCACATGACCGTAGCAGAGTACCAGATTTATCATGAGACCAAATCCCAGATTTTGTCCTCCTTTCCTTTCCACATCAGCATGTCCCCAGAATTACTTATTTTGCATTAAGAGAAACTACTAATAGCAAGAAAAGGCAACAGAAAGCGGAATGACCCCAGTGGTCAGCTCAGCCACCTGAAGCACAGACACCCCCTCCAGAGCCCTGGTGTATAAGCTCTTAGGTTAATTCCCTGTTAAAATCCACCTAATACCTGATGACCTCCTAAATCTCAGTGGCAAATCTCCACCCTCAGCCCAGCTGGGGCAGTGATGGTACACAACGTTCATTTTTCAGTGCAGCACTGGGCCCCATGGAGCTAGACCCCCCCCTTTATACAACCATGGACAGAAAAGGCCCACCAGTGTCTGGAGGAGGTGGGGATGCTGAATGAGAAGATAATTTATGCCAACATACAGGCCCAGGCTGTAAACCTCAGCCCAAGGTGAAGCCCATGTAAATGGTCCCTTTGCTGCTTCAGTGCCCTCTGCAGAGCCCGTTTGCTGGCACCCGTCCGAGAGCAAGTCAGCCATACACAAACCTTCATACTAATGCACAGAGCGGGGCGATGCAGGGTTTACAGCAGAGCTTTCTTCAGGCAAGTCGTTAGATGTCCAGGAAATAAAACCCAGTGAGAGCTTCGCTCTGGGTGGCACCCACAGGAGCTAATTGCTGCTGGATAATTGCCTGGGGCTAAGGAGAAGTTCCTACATCAGCACAGGGGAGCTGCTCCCCAGGTACCCCTGGCTCCTTTACATCCACATGTTCCCCTTCCAAACTGCACCAGGGGAAATTTGGACACATCATGCGATTGTTACAAGACTGTCCAGCTGCCTCAAGCACGGTCAGGCGAGATGGGTTAAATTGCAGTGCCAGCAATGGGAGCCCACCGCCTGAAGGAGCCCCGTACAACCCCGCTCCCCCTCACCTGGTGGGTCCTGCCTTTTCCCGCTTCCCCCAGACGAGTCCTGGTTTGTCCTGAGGTTTGCTTGCTCGCCTTGTTTATATGAGTGATAATTTTGGATGTGGTAATGGCAGAACTGTAGCAACACGCCTCCCTCCCAGCCCCCATCCTCTATCGGCAGCGCAGGGCACAAAGATGCACGTTGCCGTAGCCCAGCCATTTCAGGTCCTGGGAAGGCCCAAGGTCCTCACAAATCGCCTCCCAGCATCCTGCTCACATCCTCTCTTAATCCCAGGTCCTGTCAGCAGACTGCAGACCCCATCCTGGCCAGCACTGCAGCGTGCCCATGGAAAGCCTACCCGCAGGCTGCCGTGCTCCCATCGCCCTCGCTGCAGTAGCAGAGGTTGAACCAGCTCAAGGGCATTTCAGGGTTTTACCTGATTTATTCCATGTGTCTTCTATGGGCCTGTCCCACACAGGTCTAATAAATCATAAACAAGATCCTCTCAGGATAATATTAATGACCATATTTATAGTCAGCAGCTTGCAGGAAATTCCCAACCCACCCCTACCAGTGTCAGGTTTATCATTTAACTTTCAGGGGCTGTGATTTTATTGGGACAGTTGATTCCTGTGCCAGAAATAGATGAGCTGAAGGTCTCTTGCCTTGCCCTAGAGATGTGTACCTGAGATTCAGCCCGTGTAGTTACTGTGTGAATTACCATAGCATCTTGCAGCCCTTGTCCTGGGACACCTCCGCCCCAGCTGCATGCATGTGCATGTGTCTGCCACTGGTAACAGCACAAAGAAGGTGCCTGAAGGTTGGTGACACCACCAGGGAGGAGCTTGGGAGCCCTCTTCCCAAGCCCAGGAGGCAACAGCCCGCTGCTTGGTACCAGATAAGGGATGCTTGGCCAGGTGGGATAAGCCATGATGCGTCTTGAAAATGAAGGCAATGAGCTGAGTCTGATGTGACGCAGGGTGGGGACATAAAGGCGAGTGCATCAACGCTGTCCTTTAGGGACCTGTTTCCAGATCAGACACAGCTTTGCTGTTGTCCAGAGCGCTCCTCAGGCAGACTGAAGCCAATAGCGAGGCCCAGCAATCCCAGCTGATATTCCCACTGGAAAGCTCAAGTCAGACCCACAGCCAAGCACGGAGCCTAGGAGGCACCTCAGAGCACAGCTCTGCGTGGGGCCACCCACTGGGGTCCCCAACACCTGGGCCCATGCCTCGCTCCTGCCCTTTCTCCGCATGCTCTTAGGCTGCACCCGTGGCTTCCTGGGGCGGGAGGCTGCTCAGTGACTGGCCATGAGGCTGCTCTGACCTCATCGGGGCACATTTTGGCAAATCCCATCTAAACAGATGCTCACCAGACTCATCCATCACGTCAGCTTTTTGGGGACCCCAAAGCAGTTCCTTACCTTCAGCTCCCAGCTCCCTTCTGCCAGGAGCCAGTAGTGCAAAAATGATTTTGCTCCAAGTGAGTAATGCTCGCCATGCTACAGAGTGCACCAAAACAGACAGGTCAAAGAGGAAGACTCACTGAGTGGCTTTCTTTTAAAACTGATGTCATTGCCACAACTTATATTTATTCTAGTAGTTCTTAAATTAGATGCCCTTAACTGCCCTGGGCCAGTGTACAACAAATGCAGACCACAGCAAATGTAATAATACAGTAGAAAGAACACAGTGAAAGCTCTCTCCCTCCACTCAAAATGCCACCCACTGCCTGTTGGAGACGATGGCTGAGCAGGCAGGATGGCCCCATACCAGCTCCCCTGCTTGGAAAATCCCCAGCCTCTAGCTCCAGAGAGCGGCTGTGGGAATCGGCAGAGAGATCAGCCCAGCATCAGCTCAACGCATGACAAAGCGGACATCCTCTCCACGGTGGCCATGTCCCAGCTTGCCTGAAGCATCAGCAGAGAACAAGCCACCGGGCCGGAGACAAGCTGCAGCCCATGCAGTTGGAGCAGGGCAAGCACTGGCTGCTCTTTGCTCCAGGAGAACAGATGCCGGGATGGCCGGCAAGCCTATACAAGAGCAACCAAATGCTACATCTCCACTTGACTCTTCTTCCTCTGCAACCCAAAACCCGAACGTTGTGTCACAAAGTGGCCCCGGTCCCCGGTGCAGGAGGAAGGTTTCCCTGCCAGTGAATTCCCAGCCGCGTTCCCCTTCTCCTCTCCTCCCGTTCCCCTTCCTGCTCGCAGCAGGCAGGGCTGGGTAAGCCACTCCTGGGTGATTCACTCCCCACCAGGCAGAAATGCTTTCTTGGATACACACAGCTGGGCACAGGGAAGAGGTGCAAGTCCTCTGATCCGAGCTGAATCACTGCGCCCCGAATGAGCTCCTGCATGCAGGGACACGGCTCCCACAGAGGTCGCGGCAAGGTGAGTATTGCAACAGTACAACGCATGACTCACCGGCAGAGAAAAATGCAATTTGGGGTAGGAATCGGGAACGCGAGGAGGAGAGCAACCAGCCAGGGCACAAACCGGGGGTGCAAGTCACGGAAACACCCAGGTCTGTCTCAGGGCAAAGTGGAGAGCAAAGTTGTGCAGAGTGGTGAGAAAGCATGGGGAATGGCACTGGGTGAGCGAGCCCACCCTAGGAGCGATGGGCACCTCGTTACGCTGACGAGGCTGGTGCATCCCAGCCCCAGCTGAGGTCAGGTGGAAAAGATCCTCATCCAGCCACAGTGCTGGGAGCTTTTTCTTCTCTTTCAGGACAGGATCTAGCCACAGAAGCCCCCATGTGAACAGGATGGTTCACCTAAGGTTCGGGCCAGATGATGCCAGGGTGCATCTTGCTGAACTCTGCAGTGGAGCCAGGCTCTGGCAGAGGTGCACCCGCGCCAGACAGCAGCACTGGCCGGGCTCTGGGCAAACCAGCCACAGCACGTTTTTCCTCTCCTCCCCTTCACAGTCCCTGGGGTGGCAAGGGCAAGACCTGCACTCATGCCCCAGCAGTGAGCCAATGTCTCCAGCACCCGGATGCCTCCATGGGCACTGCTCTGGGTAATTCCAGTTGCATGCCCTGCACCTGCCCTACAGGGTAACAGACTTTTTCCCACACCCATGTTTCCTTGCTTGTCCCTGAAGGCAAGGCAGCCTTGATCAGCATTTCCATTTTGTGTTGCAACAAGACACAAGCTCCCTGAAGTCAGCTACCCCAACAGCTTTGCCAGGGGCAGCAGGAAAAATGGGCAGAGGTTCCCGGTAAAGTAACAAGGCTTCCCTAATCCCTGCTAGGAAATGCATGTCCCTAGTCTAGGGCACAGCCTGGTCCCTACTTCCAGCTGGCTGCAGCTGAGGGGAAGGCGTCGGCTGGGAGCATCAATGCTGAGATGACAACAGTCATGACGGACAGCTGGCAGGGCGTCCTCCCGCACCCCTCCGAGCCAGTTGGATTTCTTCCCGGGAACTGCAGTGGAAGGGAAACAGGGTGCCCATCAATCATTCACACCCAGGCTAGCAGCAGGGGCTGCCCCATCTCCCTCTAGCGACCGCAGTCCTCGGAAGATTTCAGGTTAATTAGGCTGGATGGTTAGCTCAAGCGGCAGCGCCTCTGGTTCATGGGGCTCTTGGACTTATTCTCCCAGGGGGCAGAGCCCACAGCATTCACAGAGCAGCTGAGTAGAAGTGTCCCCAGACCGGTGGGAGTGCTCCTGTGTATGACAACAGCATGTCAGAGCAGGGGTATGGAGCCAGAGCCCTATTGTGCAAGATGCTGTACAAAATAGAGAACAACAACAACAAAAATAGTATCTATCTATATAAATAAAGCAGGCGCATCTCCACTGGGAATTTCTAAAAAACATCATCACCCTTTGGGATGCAAAGCAGCGAGGCCTGGAGAGCAGCTAAGCATTGTTATTAAATAAATTAATTAGCTCAGCAGAGCCCGCCAGGTACTGAACACTTTCCACTTCCAAGCAGGTAAATGAGTCCGTGGGAACAGAGGCTGCTCCACGCTTGCTTGGCAGCGCAAGATGCATTTTAATGGCAATGCAATTTCTGCAGCTCTGCCCCTGGAAGCGGCACACTGGGGTGCCGTGTGTTCCCCCAGGAGGGGCCAAAGAGCCCCCCCCCCCCCCGATACCAGGGGCCACGGCCACCTCTCTGTGGGCCCTGATGCAGGAGACAGGGTTCGGTGGCAAAGGGAGGTTTGTCCTCAGCGTAGCCCAGAGCTTTAACCGCCCCCCCCCTCCCCGGGCAGCAGCAGGTCCGGAGCCAGCGCTGCGGTCGGGGGCGGGGGGGGAACGGCGAGCAGGGCTGGGAGGGCGAGGTGCGCGCAGGGCTGAGCACGGCCTCGGAGAGCGCAGCCCCGCGCTGTGCACCGCCAAGTGCTTCTGTAGGCAGGCAGGCTGCCTTTGATCCCCTCCCCAGCCCTATCTCGCTGCCTTTAAAAACCAACTTTCATCCCCCTGGGGTCTGGCAGGAGCAGGCTCAGTGAACTCCGCTCTCCCATCCTAATTGCGGCCGTCAGGCGACACTGGCAGGCGCAAGTCGGGCAGGCGGCGTGCGGGGCCGGCGACAGGGCAGCGCTGCCCTCCCTTGCCAGCGCCGTAGGGGTGAGCTTGGCTTCGGTCCCCGGTTAGGAGGAGGTGACGCAGGGCCAGGCTGTGGGTCAGAGCTTGCCGAGAGGAGGCAAAGGAAGTGGAAAACGGGAGCTGCGGAGGGAAGGCAGAGGGTGGAAGAGGTAAGAAGGGACTCTCCTTCCCTGCGTCCTCCCAGCTGCGGTGGTCCTTCCTGCATCTCCCCCTCCAGATGTTGTGCAGCAAAAGGTGTTCAAGTCCCTGTCTTCCTGCAGCAGCTTTGCTAAAACTCTGGGGATTTCAGTGGGACTTTAGAAGACTCACTGAAAAACACCAGCACTGCTCCAGCCTCCATTCCCAAAGCGAGTGTTCACCAGGGAAGCAGGGAGGTAAATCTCTGTTGTAAGAGGAAGTTCACAATTACAGCACAAGTCGTTACTGGAAAATAAAATTCCCTGGCATGTTGCAAATAAAATCTGAATTCCCCAGGCTGGGGTACAAGACAGCCCACAGCGTTCATTCCAGGACCCATTTGAAAGAGAAAATGAGACGATATTTATGATGGCGGAGACAGATAAAAGTTGGTAGGGGAAAAACTCCAGGAGGGCATTTCAAACAATGAATATTACATCCAAAATAGCACAAGATTCACTTGCAAAAAGAAGTCCCCAGTGAACATGCACTGCTGACAACACCTGAAATTAAATCTCTGAACACGCACACACACACACAGCCGTAATCTGAGCAGCACTACTGCAAACAGCTCCAGAGAGCACGATCATGCTGTCTCTTCCCCTGCTTGGAGGAAACAGGCTTATTCAGACCCTGAGAATCTTTGAACAGCCCTTATTTTCCACCCACCAGTGAAGGCAGCTGTTCTGCAGACAATATCCACGTGCAGGGCATAGGGCTGCTTGCAACCAGCCGCTGCAGCACATCAGGGTTGGGGTCTCTCTGCCTTGATTCCAGTTCCAGGGTACCAAGACTAACCCACGAACAAGTAGTCAGTCCTCTTCCCACCCAGCAATGACTGACCATTGAGGTCTGTTCCTTATTGCACCCCGGATCAACGCTCAGCATCCCCCATGGGGGCTGCCCTCAGAGCAGAGCATGACCCACCCCCCCAAGCGCTCCTGCCTGCCCATACAGATGTGCCTGCCTGTACAGGTGTGCCTGCCCGTGCAAACACATCACCTGCCCTTTCCTCCCAGCCTCCTCCAGAGCCATAACAAGCCGCAGGAGCTCTCCGATGGGCTGCAGAAGCATCTCATGTCACCCCATAGCTGAGCAATCCACAGATCTGCCCTGACTTGGGCAGGATTAGGCAGAGCTGCTGCCAGGCTGAGCCGCCCGGGGGGGACTGATTATTCCTGCCAGGAGCCAAGGCTCTGAAAAGGGACATTGTTTCAAGCATGATTTGCTGTTTCCCCCCTCACACATACACAGGTCTGTAGCTCCAATCTGGCTTTTTTGCAAGGCGCCTGCTAGCACCTGCGGTCAGTGATAAGATCGGAGAGGGATAATCAAGGGAAAAGGGAACGAAAGCTGGGCCGGTTGGCTGAACCCGGGATGTTCTGCAAAGGGGCTGAGCCCTGCCCGGGTGCTCAGCGCTGCCTGAGCCCAGCCAGCTGTTCCAGGTGTTGTACATTGATTTGAGGGTACTCCAGAGCAGCAGGGAGCTCTGCTCCCATTTCAGGCCAAACCCTGGCTTCCGAATAGCCCCTGCTATTGCTCAGGAGCCATGTGTACACAGTCATTGCTGGAGGGAACAGGTTGCAATACCTCACTCCCCCTCCCCAGCCCATCTTGGCTTGGGATATGCTGGCAGCTGGGAAGAAGCCGTGTTGAAATGGTGACCTCAGGCTCTGCAGGAGCTTGATTTGGGAAGGCGATGTGCTCTGGGCAGCACAGGAAGCCCACACTGAGGACTGCCACGCTGCCCTGGCCTCCTCATGCACAGGTTCACTTCCCACAACCAAGCCCTTTGCCAAGCCACGAGGAGCAGGACAGAAGGCAGCCTCCACCTCCTTCCAGCAGATAAACTGCTCAGTGGGGGCTGAGCTGATTTCAGGGTACCTACAACAGCATCCCAAATGCCTCATCCCAAACACAGTCCCTCAGGGCTGTTTAGCCACCAGCCCTCCCCCGGACAAGGGAATAGCTTAAAGCTGGTTTCACACACATGCTCCAGCTGCAGAGCTCCATTCCTGTGTTTCTTTGCCCTACAGGATGCCCCCCATCCCTTGCTCATGGCAGCACTTTCCTCCATGCCTCAGGACAGCTAGTCCCACCAAGGTGGACTTACCCTTGTCCTTCCTCTGCTGCAAAGCCACCGCTCCAGCCTGGCTTTGATCATACCAAAGCACTCTCAGAGAGGTGATGGTCAATCTCCTCTCCCGCCCTTAACCTTAACCTCCTGCCAGCCGATCTCCTCCCCTTTATCAGGCTGCAAACTCCCCACCTGTACCAGCCACCAGCACCATTTCTCCTGACCCTTTCTCTGCCAGCACCGTCCCTGCCCAGAGCCAATTGCAGGCAGGACCACATCGGCACAGCATACATCAACCTGCCCTCCAAACTTTGGGAACTCAAATAACAATGGGCCTAGGAGATAAACCAGCCTCCCAGGTTTACTTTTGAAGCTCAGTGCAAATGAGGACATTTTGCAAAAATCAACATTGCCTCCTGCTGCAGCATTTCAGCCATGTTATAAAACAAAAAGAAAACTAGTTTATGGGACAGCTTGGTACTGGCTACTATCAACAGGTCAGGAGCATCTGTGAAATGTGCAGCCAAGTAAAGAGGTTGGAGAGTGGCTTGAGGTCTCAGCAAAGTGTCCTGCAAAGGGACTCGGTGCTGTCAAAGCACTGGGGAGGATTTGTATCTGCTGAGCCAGGAAGAGTGCCTGGGGCTGCACTCCTGATACCCCTCCGTCCCAGTGGTCGCGGTTGCTCAAGCTCCTGGGCACCAGGGTTCACCCCACGCTGGTGGGAGCAGAGCAGGAGCACCGGGGAGGAGAAGTCACGTTTACACCCTGTGCTCCCTCCAAAACACTCACGGATGGTTTGGAGCAGGATGCCAGAACCACCCATCATACTTCACTTCTTTTCCTTTAGTCTTTGCTATAATCCTTTAATGAATTAAGTGGAGCAATTAAGCAGGTTTTTTGTTGTTTTTTTTTTTTAAAGTGAACACACATGAAAATGGAGATGGGTATTTTTGCTGTTCAAACACTTAATATGATAATTAATGCAAAGCCCCTCAGCTTTAGGGATTCTCCACACCTCTCACCCAGCCCTTTTTCTGTTTATCTTTCTGGCAGACTGCCTCTCGTATTTATTCTAACGAAGGTCGACCCTTCCTCTTGCTCACGCTATACTCAAACTGCACAAGACAGGGGGAGGAAGGAAGGGTGGAGACTCAAAACTGCTTCAGAGCACAAGCCCCAACCCAACATCAACAGTGGAGAGCCTTGTCACAGCAGAAGATGGAGAACCCTCCTTTCTGGCGGAATTCAGAGGGCACCATGACTTCAGGGCAGAGTCAGAATCATAAGCAAAGCCCTGGCACCATGGGGCTGCTCTGCAGCCCTGTCAGGGACATGTTGCCTGGTGTTACAGGCAAAGAAGAGGTGCCTGCTGCCTTCACCCACTTCCCACACATGGCCTCACTGCACCCATCTTCCGCAGATTCAAGGCAAACAGGGAAAGCTGTGTTTAGAGGGGATGCTGGAGAGACACTGGATTTGCTACCCAGTAATGTATCCAGCCTTCATCTCAAGTGGCTGCGTTGATTCCTCATACCCAGCTCACTGGGGAGGGATCGGCTGGACAGGGTGACAAGGTAAGCACCTTCACCAACCCTGACAAGACAGAGGATTTGGCTCTGCAAAGGAGGCTGGGCAGGCTCGCCTTCCCAAGGCAGCCCTTTGGTAGCCTGTAACTTCTGGCCCCACCAAACCTCCTAGTCCTCAGGCCCCTTCTCCATTCCTCTGCTCCCCCTCACCCCCCTAATCCCTGTTTGGCTTAAAATATTTGTAAGTATAGTTGAACATCTCTGTGCCTCTGTTTCCCCACCAATGAAAAGGAGGATAACGGATTCCCCTGCCTCCCTTGGAAGATGCAGGCTTTAGGAGATCACAAACATCGGGGAGATGTCAGAGGCCCAGGTCAGCACCAAGAGGTGCCCTGCCCCTCCTTCTCTCTCACAAGTGTTTTACCCTTCACCAAGAAGACTGCCAGCCCTACAGATGTCCTCATCCCCCCACCCCAGAAATGATGGGAAGGAGCCCAGGACAGATATAAACCAGCAGCACAGGGAAACCACTGGGACAGTTCTCTGAATGACTGGGCAAAGTGTTTCAAAGATGGGCAAAGTCTTACCTGTAACTCCCATGGACAGTTAGCAAATGTGGCTCCCTTGAAAGCAGGCGGTGGGTCACTGGTGAATCCCAAACAGACTGTCCCCATTGGGCTGGGTGGTATCCCTCAGCACTAAGATTTGCTGATTGGGTTGGGGAAATACCTCTGCAATCCACAGTTCTCTCATTTTTCACTTTTTTTTTTTTTTTACTTCTTCCTGTTTTGATCAAAATGCATTTCCTGACACAAAAAGGTCTTGATAAATGTTCTCGGACTCATTGAACTGGCCAAACAGATCTTCTACCTCCACAGGAACTGGACCATCCTGTTTGCGGGTGCAACAGCCGCCCCCAGCTGTGTGCCGAGGGCTGAGGAAGGCTGTTGCCGTTGCAAAACACTCCCTGCCAGATGTGGGCAAGCCTTCCCCCACATCTGGATAGCAGTCAGCCGTTTTGATTTTCTCTCACAGGTGTTTGCTGCCTTATCCTGGAGCAGGACAAACCTTGGAGATGACACTCTGACCCATTTCTGCAGAGCAGTCTACCAGCTTTTTGTTTGTAGAACCACGGTTTTGGAAAGAAGGTAATAACAGCCCTGGAAAAGTAGCTTCACTGCCGGGAAAGATGTTTTTATCCCCTCCTTTGATACATTATGAAATCAGTGGGAGTTTTGACAGTGGATTTGCACAAGTTCACAGAGATTTGGCCTACCAGTACTGTGTCCATTGGTGGCCACCACTCTTTACAACATGGCTGAGACCCTACCTTTCTCCGCACCAACACACAAAGAGTGCTGCATAGGTTGCAAAGCCTGCAGTGATCATGGCCAAACGTAACAGTCAATAAAGCTGATGACCCTTGCTTGATTGTCCAGTTCAGCCAAAGCAAACACTTTTCCCCTTGGGCTGCTGTGCAAGATGCTTCAGAAATAAGGGAAATTGCTCCCACAATGTTCCTGGGAAATCTCAGGGACACACCATCCATCAATATTTTGCAGTCTGAGACAACAGCAACATCTCCTGCTACACTGGTACAAGCCCAGACACTGTGCTCTGGCTTCCTGTAAACAAGAGCTGTTTAGCCCTAAATTCTTCTTTTGGCTCAGGCTCCCCTAATTCAGTGAGGATGGTATTGAGATAATCATCACGGGGATTGTATTCCTGGTACAAGGCTCCATTGCACAATGGCACCTCTTTATAATGCCCTTGGAGCAAGGAAGTTCCAGCCTGGCTTCTCCACCAGGCATGACTGGGCATCAGTTCTCAGCACCAAGCCGAAGGAGAAGTGGTAGACAGGGAGGATCTGAAAGGGAAGCACGAAAATCTGGCGCTGAGGTAACTGATTAATAGAGAAACATTTACAGATTGCTGTGCAAAGAAGAGGGGGAAAAGGATCTAGGCTGGAGTAGAACAGAATTTTTTTTCCCCAAAGCAAGACACAGCAGGAGAGGAGTGGTCTTTCCTAGGGAAGAGAGTGGTGGTCCAGGATTTTTCAGGCCATACCAGAACAAACACAAGTTATTTCCTTACGTGAAAATTAACCTCCACTTTGAAAGGGCTTCTGCATGAGCCGGGCAAAATGGAGACCTCTGAGTGAAGCAAGAGAGTGGGCAGTCTTCTGCTCTGCCCATGCCGGATCTCCCAGTGCCTGTGCAATCCCGAACATGTGATCCACTGCACTGGACTAAAAGTTAAAAAACCAAACTAAGCTAGTTGTGTGGGGCCAGCGAGGGGAGAGAGGCATCTTCTGGGAACAGCTCATTCCCCCCAGACACACCTGAATTTATGGAGTTGTAATTTAACCTCTCGTCTCTGCTCTACCCTTCAGATAAATGTCCTTTTTCCCCACGCAGCCACTTCCCATGGTCTCTCCTCCACCCTTCCTCACTGCCACCCCCACCAACCTCTTTCTTCTGCACAAACACCAAGCTGAAGCTTGATTTCTCAGCCAGGACGATGGAAAGGCATGTCTGCATTAATTCATCCACCACAGCCCCAGCTCCTTCCTGAGCAACAGGGCCATGAGAAGGGACTTGCTGGGGCCCTTCCTTGGCTGGAAGCCACCATGCCTTGCAGTGCATGGTGGGGAGAAGAGGCTCCAGTGCAGTAACTTCAGAAAGATTTATCATGGCCTGGGACATTCCTGGTGGACAACAGCATGACCCAGTGAAGTCCTGTGAAGAGCACCAGCTCCTTAACTAATTAAGCTAGGAGGGTTAAGGAGTCTGTGATAAAAGAAGCACTGGCCATATAGACACTCTGGGAATGCAAGGCCAGTGATACTACCTCAGAAACCGGGACAGAAACCTCCTGCCAGACCTGGAAGTGGGATGCTGTTCCCTGGGCATGCCAGCAAGGACTTCACCTCATCCCCCAGCACGCTCTGATGAAATCACCCGCTCAGGTCTGGTGGGCACTTTTGCTTGAGGTCACTTCCCCGTGCCTTGCAGGGACCTGGTGGCTCCTCTCCCTGCACTGCCCCCATGGCCACCCCGTGGAGACTGCAGTCACAAACCGCTCCGGATTCAGTCACCACCACCCCAGCCAACGATGAGATCAGCCATCCGGCACGTGGTGGAGACCGATTGGCTTGAGATGAGCTAATGCCTGCTCTGCGCAGACGGATGGAGGGGGAGGAGGAGACACGCTGACTCGCTAGATCATCCCATGACGAGAGCCGTGGTCCAGCCCGTGCCCTCCTAGGAGCACAGTACAGAGCTACCACCTCCCGATGGAGCTCCACTAGCCACAGATGATGGAAGCGGGGCCGTGGCACACCCCGGTACTCTGTGCTGGCAGGTATTTATTGCCTTCCCTGCAACACCAAACTTTCTCCTGGGGTCTTGCACAGCATCTTGCCCCATCCCAACAGGGTCCCATCTGTCTGTAGAGCAATGACATCCCCTCTGCGGGCTAGCATCCCAGCCTTCTGTTGTGCTGAGCTTCTGACTCTGTCCTGGTGCCAGATGGCTTCGAAGGCAGATGACTTCATCTCTTTTAAAGGGGCAAGGGATCTGTCAGCAGTACTCTGTAGCAATCAGTGTGCATCATCATCAGTGGAGAAGCCAACGAGGGGAGCATGGCACAGCAGTGGTTATGACTCCACAAAGGGCCCAAAGAGACCTGGATTCCAGTTCAACACTGCCAACAACCTCATGTGCTTCACTCTTAGCAAACCATTGTACTTGATCTGTCCCACACAGTAGCCTCGTGCAACACCATAGAGAGTGGGGGGCCTGACTCTGGCATGAGCTCTGTGGTGACGCCCTCCTGTGTGCGTAAGGGCAGGGACTGCCCAGCGTTCGGCCTCAAAAGCCAACAGTGTCTCAACAGAGCCTGCACTGGATGCTGGGGAGACCAGAAGGAGTGGTTTGCATTGCACCAGCCTCTATCCCCGAAACTAAGTATGATGGGTGGCCTGACTCAAACCCACCCATCAACGGACTCCTCTTGGACCTCAGACCAGGATAACCTGGAGCTGTTCTAAGGAAATCCCAGTTCAAATTGCATTGGGTAAAAACGGTGAGTCTCAGAGTGAGAATCAAGTTTGCACACAGAGATGTGGTTCAAGGCCTTTGGTTACCACTCAGAGGGTCCACTGCAAACTGATGGATCCACCCTGTGCCTCTTGGGAGGCTTCAAGAAGATGAGAGACATGTAACCCACCTGTCCCTCTCTGCCGACAGCACCCACCTCGCTCCCCAGCATGTTCTGCCCAGCTGGGAGCTGCACGGTATTTTGCAGCTCCACGGGAACGATCCTGACTCATCGGAGCAGCTTCATGGAGGGTTATTATCAGTGCTGGTCAACAAGGTTGCAGTGCACACACAAGCGCAGGGAGCCGATTCCTGCGCAGGGCTGGATCCTCCCCTCCCCCAGCACACACGCTCCCGCTTGT
This sequence comes from Burhinus oedicnemus, assembly GCA_008921705.1. Classification (NCBI taxonomy): domain Eukaryota; kingdom Metazoa; phylum Chordata; class Aves; order Charadriiformes; family Burhinidae; genus Burhinus; species Burhinus oedicnemus. The sequence continues at coordinate 6,808 of VFFE01006975.1, read as the reverse complement.
TGGGGAAAATGCTGCTGTTGTTCCAGGCAGATAATCGCCCCTTCCCTTACAAGTCCCTGCACGCTCCCGTGCAAACATACCCACAGAGCATTTCAGCACAGCAGATGCTGAGGCTCAAAGGCCAGACCCACAGACAAGCTCTCCTTTTTGCAAAGGGGAAACGCAAGTTGTTTGCCCCTGAGGGGGGCAACTCTCCGTCTGCCTCAAGGTCCATCAGATGCCAGCACGCCAGTGAGCGGACATTTGCTGTAGATTTGGAGGTGGCCTGATAAATCGAGTCAGGCATAAATCGAGCAATGGGAGCTGGGACCACTTAGGAAGTGCCCACCATGAGGCTGGCTGCCCACCCTCACCACAACAGCTGGAGCACTTCAGTCCCTAGCTGGGCCAGCTCGCTGAAAGAGTGCCAAACCCTCAGCAGGGGTGATAAAGGGGGTTGCACCATCACGCCTGTTTCTGAGGGCAGGAGGGTTTGGAGAAACCCCCCAGTGCCACATCTCAACAGCACTGCCTTGACCTCCAGATCCATGGAGACAATGTCCCAGTGGGGCCTGTTGCAAGTGTTGGTCAGGAAGGGCACATGTTTAGGAGGATGCGCTGGAAGATGGGCCTGCAGGCACGTGTTCAGGAGGCAGGCAGATCTGCTCCCCAGGGCAATGAGTAGGTATAGCCATTGGCAGCGAGGCCCCCATAAGTGTTTCTTGTTGGTCCAGAGAGGCCCGTGGTGATTTCCCTACCCTAGCCTGAACATGCTGCTTCTCTGCAAAACTCTTTGCGTGCAGCTAACCCACAGCAGAACGTCTTGGCTTTATCAAATGGAGATCTTGGGCGGAACCAGGAAATGAAATCTCTCCCCGTGATTAGGGAGAGAGTCCTTGCCAGCCAAGTGATGGAGCTCTGACATTCCCCGCGCCCTGGAAAAGGGCCCGTTGCATCTGACGGGGTGAGATCCCAGCATCAGGACATGGTGGTGTGAAATGTTGACACCAGCTTATGGAGCTTTTGTTGGCTTGTTTGATTGACTGTCTGAGCGGTGTGAAGCAGCAAAGCCAGGCATCATGCATGGCTCTGTCTTCTTTCTTTCCTCCTGGCACAGCTGCCTCAGCCAGGTCAATCCTCTCTGCTTGCAACCACAGGTAATTCTGCAACCCACCCCTTTCTGCAGGAGCAGGAGTCGCTCCTTGGGACAAACACAACACTCTTCTTCCCAACCCAGCCTGACTTCAAGTTGAGTAGGATAGCTGAGAAAGCAGAGCTGTGCGGTTTTCACCAGTCCCAGGCTTTCACGCACCACTGACAGAGAATTAACAGCTGGACCTCAGGAGAAGTTCTCCTGTGCTCGTTAGAGGTGGTGGAGTCTCCGACTCTGGAGACATTCAAAACCCACCTGGATGCCGTCCTGTGCAACCTGCTCCAGGTGACCCTGCTCTGGCAGGGGGGTTGGACTAGATGATCTCCAGAGGTCCCTTCCACCCCCCGTGATTCTGTGACTATTGGGATACTAACCAATCCAAATGGGCTCTAAGAGCCCGTGTTTGCCTTTGTATGGAAGGCAAGAGTCCACCTTCGTGTCCTAGCCAACTATAATCTGAGGATTTTGGGGTCCCTTCTCCACAGCTAGAATGCTGCTCACCCCGATGCCATGATTTAATTAGGAAAGGCAGTATTTCTTATTAAACGATCTGGTACATTTGGAAAAATAGAAAGGCTTTTGGACAATCAAGTCCTCCTTCACTCAAAAAGCATTTTTTTGTTGTTTTGTTTTGTTTTGTTTTGTTTTTTACAACTACACCTGTTGGGCTAATACGATGTTTCTCTGCTCCATAGCCAGGGATCAAAGTCTTCTCTGAGAACCGAAACTGAGTCCCCTGCAGCCCCCTGAAGCAAGCCAGACTGGTACCATGCTCTGCCACTGCTGTGGAAAGGAAGATACCGTGTCACCAATCTGCTGGCAACAAGGTGGAGTTGTCAGCGGCTTTTGTATTCACTGGGCATTTGTGTTTTGTAAGGGGACTGGGTAATTACCACCCTTAGCTTATGCAGGGGTGCCTGACATGTGGCTTCATGAGCACCAGCTTCCTCAAACAGCATTTCTTCAGCAAAGCACAGCAAAGAAAAGGAACTGAAAGAGGGCCTCTGTGACCACCTGGAAGACCAATGAGACAGTGCAAAAAGGAGAGTTCTCTTGTGAATGGCACGATAGTCTCTTGCCTTTCTGGCTGACAGCTCACACCTTGCTACACTAGATGACACCAAGTCCCCAAGTCCAATGTCTCCAGGGTCACCCACTGCTCCAGATGCAGGCGAAAGGAGCAAGGCACCCAGTTGTGAAAGGCTCCAAACACAGGGAAATGCTGGTTCTTGTAGCAATCAGCTGATGCCCTGAAGCCAGAGGTTTGCTCACTTGTACCTTGGTATGTCTAAATATAATACAAGTATTGTTCGGAGCCCTGCCTCAGCCCCAGTGAAATCGAGCCACCAATACCTGATTTTCTCGCCTTCCACGGCTGCGAGAGATGCAGCTGCGTGAAGGAACTTTTCCTTTCATTCCTCCCAAATGCACCTCCCATTGCCATTCCTGACTGATCACCTGGACTCCTCTCATGAGACAACTTAAGGAAGAGAAGCTGATTTTCAATTTCAAGGTACTATTACTTCTACTATCACTTTTATAATCCTCAAAACTTCCCTTCAAGTTCCCTTACAAGCCATCTGACTAAACCAGCTAGAAAAATAGACAAGCTGCACATGTAAATCCAACTGGATTTATGCCCTCTTCTCATTCAGTACAAACTGTTTCTGAAAGGCCATGATGAGCTTGAAATCAAAATCATTTTCCAAGTGAAGTTAGGATGCCGTGAGGAGAGCACCCAACATGAACATTCGTAGCACAAAAGCTAACAGATCAGTCCCCAACCTAGCACTGTTCCGAGGTGACCCCAGGGAGATCACTCAGTCTTACCATGCTGAGCAAATTTTCTCTCTCATTCTTGGTGAAAACTGTTCACTAGATTTTGCCTAAAATGACGAACAATTTTGATTCCCTCAAAGCTGCATTTTCTGGTGAATTTACCAGATTGCTCTCCCTCACCTCCATCTACAACCCCAAATAATCCAATGTATCATGGGTAAACCTCTTCACATCTTTTTGGATTTGCACCATGAAAACACATGGATTTTCCCATGCATTGGTGTCCTGTGATTTAATTCGACAGTGTTGAGTTTGAGACAAGTTCTGGTCAAAGCTGTATGTGTGGCTGGAGGATTCATAGTGCACTGTCCTGGGGGATTTGCTGGTGACTAGTAAGGTGTGAGTTTGCACCAACCACTCCTCCTCAAACGGGATGCTGAGGCGGTCTGTCTCTCTACTCTACCCGCTCCTGTGCTCACTTCCATCGGTGTCCCCTGCACAGAGCCTCATCAGGAGCAGTTAGTCACCTATTCAGGCTGTTTGAAGTTAAGATTATCCAGTTTTCACATTCTTTACTTGTGTTTGTTTTCCTAAAACTGTACAGAAAGCTTTCTGGTCATTTCCTCTGCAAAAATGCACCACAGAGGAAAAACTTCACCTAAACCTGAACATTGATTTCCCACGTTGAGACCTACCCCCGTATCTGTTGCAATCTAAAGGGCGTACATTAGTATTTACTGAGGGTTGGGGGGGAAGAGGAGGAGGCAAGGGGAGGGGGACTGGGACAGAGAGGACCAAAGGTACCCACAGACTGCCCATGCTCTAGCCAATGTGAAAAGGAGCACCCGCAGAAGGGTCCTTGTCCCTTCCCCTTGTTCCAGCCCTGAACACCACCCCCAGAGATGGGATGCTCTTTCTTTGCCAAGAAAAATCCCCCAAAGCTCCGGTACAACGTTTGGTCTCCGTGTGCTGCCATCTCTCCTTGCTGCCTCCCTCTCTTTCCTCTGCCTCCTGCTTTTTCAGGACAGGGACCACCTTTTCATCTTCTGCCTGTACAGCACCGAGCACCCTGGGGCTTGTTGGCGGCAGCTGGGGTTTCTGGGGGCTCCCCCAACACAAACAACAACAACCTTCAAAGTGCCTCTCCGCACGCAGCTGCTCTGAGGGCAGATTCAGGTTTCCCCCACCCCCTTCTCCCCATCCCTCCTTGCAACACCCACCTGGCAGCTAGTTAAAAACAATCTTCGGGTTTTTCAGGTGTCTTGGAGGGATTTACCTGACATATTCCTCCCCCCCACCACCACCACCCTCGCTTGCAGTTGAGGTCCTGGATTTCATGGCAATACTAGTTAATCTAATAGTAAAAAGCTCTGCAATTATTTGGCTCTAAGGCTTGGGTCCTTGCCCAGCTCTGACATACACACACACACAAGTGCACTTCTCCACCGAGGGAGCAGGCGATGCCTCTCCTCTTCCTCCTCCTCCAGTCCGTCACGGAAGGGCTGGCTCTTCAGTGAGGGAGTTCCACCTCCTGCAACTTTCTCCCTCGCTGCTCTCAACCTGTGCTGCCGGAGTTTCAGCCAGCAAAATCCCTTCTTGCAGGAATTTCTCTGAGCTCTCTCCTCCGATTTGTAAGCACCATGGAGCCCCGGCAGCCAGCGAGGTGCTGCTGTGGGAGAGGATTTTCAGCAGTGACGGCAGAGAGGCAGTAAACTTCAGGAGAGGTCTCTCTCCTGTTGCAACAGGTAAGGCACGCCGCTCGCTGCTGTGGGAAGTTGAAATGACTCAGGGAGCAGTCTGTACAGCGTGGATGGAGGAAGGCATGGAGGATGCAGAGATTTAGTCATGAAACTGCTTTTACACGTGAGTAACTTTTGTTGGAAACAGCTTTGTCCTAAAGATAGGGATTCGGGATGCAAAGGGAGACCCTTCCATCTTTTCCTCCCTTCTGGCAGCCCTAGCTTAGGGGCTTGTGGAAGGAGCCAGGAAAAGCTTCAGCCGTCTTTGCACAGAGTTTGCATCTGGTCTCAGCTGGGAAACCGTAGCACGCTGCAGGCAGGTGGGCTCCGGGTAGGAAACATGAAAGCCACGCTGCTGAGCGAGGCAGGCGAGGAGGGACTGAACAGAGAAGTGCTCCAGGTGTCTGTGCGGGGCAGGATTCCTGCAGGGAGCATGCTTGTGCTGGAGTAAATGGATGTGCTGCTGCAGGAACAGTGATGGAGCCAGGCTGTAAGCTCAGTTGTTGGCCACATACAACCTCACTAGCTGGGGTGAGGTGGTACCACTCCAAGCTGTCTCCGTGTTCTCCATTAAGCCCGTTCCACCATCAGCTCAAACTCGGCTATGCTTTGGGGATCCCTGTGCGTAGATGCGATGCTGGCGTTTCCCCAGCTCTGCCTCCCTGTATGGCCAGGGAAGAGCTCCTTGCCTGCCCTGGACCCCCTCCATGACGGGCAGCAGAGCCAGGGACCTGAAGCAAGAGCCACCGTCCCTGCTTTGAACAGGGGCACGTATATCAACACGTGCATATGTGCACCAATGCAACTTTGTTCCCTATCAGGCGTCTGATGGCAAACTAAGGTGAAATCCCAGATCAAATCCAGTCCCAGTTCAGGGTGTGCAGGAATTTTTTCTCCGTGTACATGCGCGGCACCAAGAAAAGAGGTGAAAATACCAGGAGGGAGAACCGGACACTGGGAGCAACCGGGGCCCTTCCAAACAGTAGTTATCAGCTAATCAGCCTCCCGGGGGAATTAAAGGCAGACTCAGTGGAGTGCAGCACTCCAGAGGGGCAAAGATCAGCTGTCACACGACAGGGGTTGCTTCAGACAAAACTCTTAAAAAGTGCTGGCGCTCACTTGGGTTTGCTGCTGCAAAGGGCTGGGAGTTTCCAGGACGTGTGGAAACTTGGGCTGTGTGGCGGCCGGAGCTGGGCAGGCTTTGCCGGGGCAGGCAGGGCTGCGGCCGATGGGCTCCTGCTTCACCCAGGGTGCCCTGGATCCAGGCACGGAGCCTGCTGCCTCCTCTGCCCCGGCACTCAGGGCAGCAAAGAGCAGGCATGGGACGCATAGGGAGCTGCCCCGGTTCTCCAGGCTGTCAGCTAGAGAGACCTGGGAGATTATCGGAGCCTCAGGACGGAAAGCAAATAGTCTGTATCAGGCTCCTGAGGAAGGCTGGGCTGTCTCGGTATTCGGGGAGGCAAAAACCACTGGGCTTGGTATTGTGCACCCTTATCATCTCCTAATACACAGCACACCTCACCTTATTGGGAACAGTTCAGGGACATCCGCCTGTCTGATATGTGGTTGGGGTTCCTGAGGGACTGAGCAGGCAAGAGGTTTCTAACCCAGCCAGGGACTTCACTCCCTCTGCTTCTCCTCACCTGCTTGTTGTGCTCTAACGCGCTCTGTAACGTTGCAAAAACATGCCCAACTGCGCTGCCCGCAGAGGGGAGAGCGCAGCAGGATCTGTTCCTCTCCTGAGCCTTTCCCTTAGCTACAGCTCGCACCATGAACGTATTCCCAATCCTAATGCTCTCAGAAACCAGTGCGTCTCCCAGCCCTCCAAACAAACAAGCATCATTCATGTATGAAGGGAGAGTTCAAAGGAGGCGTAACACCTGGAATCAAACATCTGTTAGAAACTAATGCATTTTGCATCCTACGCTCCTGCCAACTGCTCCAAGGCAAGTCCTAGAGGATCATTCCAGGTACCTCTGTGCTACAGAAATGGCATTCCCTGCTCCGCACACCTTGCTTTGTGTTTTTGCCACGTGTGGAGTATGCAAGTGCAGCTGCATCTCGAGCAGTAGTGGGCTTTCTTCTGTACCATGCACAAGCATGAGAGGATTAAATATCCTCAGCCCTTTTTTTTTTTTTTTTTTTTAAACCTGGTGGA
>VFFE01006974.1:452040-506934 GCA_008921705.1 Burhinus oedicnemus | reverse complement strand
ATGGGTGTTTTTTTTTTTTTTTTTTTTTTTTCCTCCGAGCAGAGAAGCTGTAGAACCAGATGAACAGTGTTTCTCATTCTTGTGCTGTGAAAAGAATAGGATTCAGTTCATGCAGGGCCAGTGGTTCCCTCCAGGAATGCTATCCCTGTAAGAGTAATCCTGTTGCTGTGCTAAATCCAAGAATGGTACTGTGGGTTCTAGGTGTGACATACTGCTTTGCCCAAAATCCTTCAGCCAGTAGTAACATCAGCTTTAAGCTAACTGTTCTTCCTGAACTGTGGCTATCGCTAATTAGCTGTTGCTTCTACCATAATAGACTTCAGCTTCCTTAAAGCCTTTCTGCCATTTGTAGAAATGCAAACTGTAGCTGATGTATCCATTTATCCTAGCATTTTATAGGATGAGACAGAGCCTGAACCACCAAAGTCTCATCTGCTAATTCTGTTTAAAACAGGTGAAGCAAATGTTTTCCAAGTAGACCCTCTGTGGATTGTCTCCCTCTGGAAGGAAGGAAGCTGGCATGTCCTGTTGTTCCTTGAAGGCTATCTGCAACCAAGGGGTAGTTTTGCTTGCTGTGGATTCAGAGGTTTTAGTGAGGTGTGGCATCAAGGGCCTCACAAGGCTTATTGCACAGTTCATTGACATGAGCTTCAGCATATGATGTTCCTGTGATTTGCCCGTCTCTGAGCAGTCGCTCCCTTGCCTGCTCTTTCAGGGCTGTGGATGTTTTTGTACAGGAGAAATTACGCTGCTGCTTATATTGCCAGTTGCTCACAACCGTAACATAATCATCCTTAGAAGGTTGGGGAAAAAAAATGGAGAAAGAGGAAAAAACAGAGCTGAATATCATTTAATGGAAAGACCAGTCCTTTTCCTTAAGAAAAGGTTTTGTTTTTAAACCAATACTTCTAGTATAAAAGTGACCCACAATCTCCATGCTTTTTTCAAACTTCCACTTAGTTTTAACATGCTGTCTGCAGTGAAGATCCCTGAGGAAGTATAGCTGGCACTGTATTGCTGTCACTTACTTAACTTCCTTCAGATGTAAAAAAGGGAACTGAAACTAGTCTCTAGCAATTCTTCCTCTCACTTTCTTGAAGGTTTAGCTGTGGTCAGCTGTTAATGACTTTCTGTTCGCTTTGATGTCAGTAGTTCTTTTGTTGAACTAAATAGGAACAAACCTTTAATTTGTCGTTGAAATTTTACAGCCTCTGCAGTCGGAGGCTTTCTAACGCCCTGCATTAGAGCACTGTGTTCACAAGGTGTCAGACAGTACTGCTAGAGCCCACTGAGCAGAACCTCCTGAAATTACTATTTGACATTTATTTAACCTCTGTTTTCCAGAAAGTAGGTCTTCAGTTGCTAGCAGTAGGGTGGCTGCAGAAGCATCAAAGCAAGCAGATTACTGTAAAAGTAGCATCCATGCTACATCCCAGCTGGATGGCTGCAGCCTATTTTGCTCTTCCTTGTAATTTTGCTTCTCTACAGCCTCTCTTGGCAGGTGACTGCTACAAAAGACAGAAAACAGAACAAAAAGACTTCTCTGTCCTAAACCTTCCTTGTTTGATTCGCTGCAAAAGAACTTTCCAACTGCACTCCTTTTCTAAGAGACGTTGCTTTTATTGTTGTCATGTGTTAAAATCCTTGATAAATGGGTACATAATACAAACAAATGGCTACAGCTTCGGCCATAAGGGCTTGTTCAGCAGGCTGTTTTTGTTTGGAACCAACTTCACTGAATCTTATCTTTCTGGGAGGTAACATAATTCAAGGTAAAACAGTTAAATGCATACACTTAAAATCCCCTCCTTGGCATTTAATAGTTGCTTTTTTGAATACTAGCAGCTGGAAGGGAGATAGTTACTTGATGTATTTGGAATTAAAAGAGAGAGGAAAGTGTGGCCTAAGGTAGGATATTGCTGATTACTGCAAAAATCCTCTTCTCTATTGGAAGTACTTTGCCTTTACAGTGGTGCCTTCAGTTTCTTTGGTATGATGTCTCTGGTCAGTTGCTTGTGATCAGAGCCCAGGTTGAATGGTGGTTACAGTAACCATGTATATACCCTGCACCCTGGTAGACAGTCTGGTATATTCTTCTCTGATCCCCAAGTTGTATACAGCCATTGCAGGTTCTCAGTTGATACTTGCTTGAGTTTACCAGGACAGCAAGAGCTTCATAGCTGCATCTTAACACAAGTTGTGCTAGAAATGTATAATCAAGCAGACTTAGTACTACTTGTACTATCTGGATTAGAGGGTAAAGCTTGGGAGAGAAATAAAAGCTAGGTTTTCAATCTGAGTAAGGGATAGCACGCCAGACACTTAAATCATGCAGAAGTCTTCTCACTGCAAGGTTAGGCCAAGCTGCACAGAGCCAAGTACAACTAAGAACTATAATGGATATTAAGGCATTTTACTGAATTAGAGTTCAGATTTGTCTTAGAGACATGCTAATACCTTCTTTTCTAGTGTATATGAAGTAGTTACTCCAATGTATGTTAGAGCTAACGGTCATGTCTGTCACAGGAGATGAGCTTGCCTATCCAGCATCCATCACTAGGTTGTTATTCTTCCTTTTTATTTATGTTACAGTATTTAAAGCCCTTCTAGAATGGACTATAAGTTGAAGCCAGGATAAGTGTTTCTATGAGTGGGACCTAGGATTCTACTCCTGCTTCCTGTCTTGAGAGTTCATACAGAGAAAGTTGTCTTGCTGTCAGACAGAAATATGAGAACTAAGTCCTTTCCTCAACACTGCAGATAGCGGGTTCAGCCCCTGCTTATTTTATGTAATGTTTTCCTCATATCTCCCCTCTGAATGTTGCAATTCAGAAGTCTAGAACTGCTCCACGCTGACCTCTGAATTGTAGAGGAAGGGGAAAAATGACTTGACTGGTATTCATACAAGCTACTCAACTTATGCTGATATGAATATTTAAATATCAGCCTGTGTCTCGGACGACCCTTGGTACTTTAACATCAGAGCAGCATTAACAAGACCAATTCTGAAGGGAGCTCTTGGTTACCCTGAAGCAAGGAATCACACTGCAATGGGAGTTGTGCGTCTGATACTATGGAAGAGAATTAGTCATTTTCCCTGTAAAATGGTACAGATGAACGAGAAGCTAGTTCTTAGCCTCTTGCCCCTTGCAGCAGGCTGGTTGTAGTTCTAATAGCTCTGATGTTGTTTGCATCTTGCAGATGTGTGGTTGCTCCCATAGGCCTGTGGCTGTGTAGAGAAACTGCTTACTAAAACATGGGTATTTTTTTAATACAATTAAAGCTTACCTTTTTGAAATGGCTGCTGCCTTGTCTTTCCTGCCACTTGAGCAGAAGCATTACTAATTTTATTACAGAAGCATCAGCTTGATGAAAAACTTAGTTGCTGAGAACTGCCCCTGACTCTGAGCCAGTGGCTGCAGAGCAACATCCCAGGTGTCTCTGTGGCAAGCAAAAAGAGCAGAGCACAGCCAACATGTTCCTTGGAGAGTATCCCAGGGGTCCACTGGGCGCTATTAATTGCTGCGGATCAGAAGACAGACAGCACAATACAGGCCCTATCACCAGCATAACTATTAAAAAGAACTAGCAGGCTTCTACTCCCCTAGATCTTAGTCAGGAAAGGCACGAGTGCTTGCCCCAGTAGCTTAGGTAATTAGTTTCCCTACACTGCAGCCAAGGGAAGAACAGCATTCAGTTTGGTTCTGGCATCACCCAGAAAACCAACCCTACTTCCCCTTTCAAAGCATTTCTCCTTTAGCAAGCTTCCAGCAGAGGATGCTGTTGCAGCAGCATGCCGGCAGGACGCAGTCTTTAACAAAGCTGCTGGAAGTCAATTCACTAATGTCCTTATTTTGATTACAGCAAAGAATCAACAGATGAACTTGGACTAGATCACAGCATAATATGGGGACTATGTACAAACAGCAATCACATCAGAAAATTTTTCTTCCAGTAAGCAAGGCAGAATCACGTGAACTCGTAAGTTATAATAAGAAGGGCAACAGATAACCTTGCCCAAGTCAATAATATTTCCTTTCAGCAATTAAAGTGAAGCTATAAACAAAAGCTTAGAAAAGCAACAAAACTAATTACAGTACCGGGCCTCAGGGAATGTAGGTTGCATAAGGAGTGATGAGCACTGTTTACATTAAAGAGAAGAGCAGCCAGACACAAGGAATAAAAATGTTATTTGGATGCCCTTATTTGTGTTATACTAGTACAGAAATAAAAGGAATACTTACAAAAAAAGACTCATTTGGCTTGTTAAAGAGTCTTTCCACATGTACTTCATACAGCTGTGGGTCAATGATGACACTTCCCAATTTGCTTCTGTAAAACATACCTAAATTTGATCAAAGGAATATATTTCTACTATATTATTAACTGGAACTCTGTGCTGTTGAATCTGGCAAGGTGAAAAAAGAAATAACATAAATATCCAGATACATGTGGGGAATTTTTAAATTTCCTCTGAAGCTTTGTATCACCCATCTCCAAGTTACTTTGTGACAGAGTAGATAACCAACCACCTGTTTCAATGTGGCAATTCCAACATTCCTTAGACCTCCTTTGCATTACTCCCCCAGAATAAATTTTTTCAAGATCACAGGTTTTGCAAGATTTATACATAGGTAAAGTAGACCTAAACTCTTAAAACACAAGGACAAGTGTGCTTTCATTTTACTTTAATATACAATTGCATTAAAGCAGCAGCATCTGGCACACAGCACTTAGCCTGCAGTGCTGTAAATGGAACACTGATGACTTCTTTTTTGGGGGAAAAAAGAAGCCATCAACTTAACATGCATGTCTTAGAATTTTCATTTGCATTTTTAACCCCTTTGAGACTAGCCAAATTAGCTACTTCCACTGGAAATACCTTGTGCATAAAAATAGCCAAATGGCTTATTAGTCTGGTGGGGCTAATCAGGTCAGTGAGGTCTCATTGCCTTGAAGAGATGCTGATAAGACTGGTAAACATCGGCCCCTTTGACGTGAATTCTCATTGTAGTGCTGCATGGAGCATCTGCTCTCTCATTCTGGGATCACAGAAGAATCGGAGTTTCCGGGGTAATAGCTTCACCTCCACAGGCATAGCTTCATACTCCTCATTATCAATGCCAAAGGATCCCTCAGTGCCCTGTGTACAGATAACAGTGCCGATCAGGGTTAAACATCAGATTATTTTAGCAGTGCTGTAATACTGATACCTGATTTTACTAATAGACTACAGTTCAATACTTTGCTAAGTCTTGACCAAGATGACCCCCTTCTTATGCCTTCCAACCCATCTGGTCTCAAAACACAGTGAGAGATACTCTTCACTGCACGTAATATATTAATAGTCTGTTGTGTAAGATGTTACCTCACTTAGTTGCTAACTGGTGATAATTAAATGCTTTAATGACCCACATTGTTTATACTGAACGATTCTTTGCTATTGGAACTACAATTATATGCACTTAGATCTTGGTCTGCCAGTGGTGACACAAGCTAATCTGCAGAAGTGCCTGTTAAATAACTCCTATTAAATCCATGTTACAAACACCTTTTGGTATTGTTTTACTATATTGATCTGAAACGTGAGATGCAAAGTAATTCACAGGTCAGGAATTACTCAGCAGTACAATTTTCTTGAGCATTTTCTGTAACACTGATAAAAGTCACCAATGATTAAAACCATTCATTAAAACGGCAGGCTGACTTTATCTAAACAAATTTGGTGACTCTTTGCATGCGCTTGATTCAAGGTAGAGCTATGTTACATGGATACTCAAACTAGCTCCAAGTGAACTTGTACACCAGAAGAGCACAGATTAGAGAAAGTAGCATAGGTCCTGGAAGTCAGAGGTATAGCAGTACACCTGGATCAACATATCCCGCTTCTCTGCGAAGCTGGCGAGACTCATCTGAGCTGCCTCCAGTTCCTTCATGAGAGCTAGGTCAAAGAACTGAACAGCACTGCTTTATGCCATGCACACATACTCTGAATGTCTTCGCAGCAGCTGCAGTATCAACAGCTTGTTTTATACCACAACCCTTACTTATGACTCAAATGTACTTAGCCCAGAGCATTCTTTCAGAATCACAAAACTGCCATGATATGAGCTTGATGCAAGTATTAGGATGCTGGCTAATCATGACATCATAATTCAGGATTTTCACTTTGTAGCCACAGATTTTTTTTCACCTTTTGGCATGTTCTATTCTCTCTTAATATGAAAGTCTTGCTGAATGACAGATCATTTGAAGACAGAAATTATCTATCAGGATGACTTCATGTCCTTGCTAAAACAAGAAACAGTCCTCCCCAAGGCTGCAATAACAGCCTCTTCTTTTTAAGAGGCAACAAAAGACTAACCTAAACTACACAGGCAGACATAGTTTTGGCTTCTTTTTCAGCCTTATCTATTCAAAGTTTTGAGACGCTTCCCTATGGTGATCTGAGCCGCACTCCCTTGTGTCATCCTCTTTGTTCTCCATAAAACTTCTAATATTTATATATTCTAATATTTATAGCACAATTCCTTCTAGGTTAAAATGCAGACAAGGAATTCAGTCTTCAATACTAAGGAGAAGAAGGTGTACACATGCAATGCACCTAACTAAGAGGCCCTTTACAACCATCACTGCTGTCTACATAAAAGGTCTGTCACTATTTACTGGCAGAATGAAGTTTCCCCTCTGGTTTACAGACCACTTTCCAGTATGTGTCTCCTAGTCAGGGCCTGAGTTGCTGCACTGAGAAACTAAGTGTCTCAGTGGCAACATTATCAGCCTCCCAGATTTGGAGCAGGGATTTCTCAATGTGCAGCATCAACTGGCACAAGGAAATAAAGTGACAGTTTTCTCCAACTCCCTCAGCTTCTCACCTCCGGAAGTTGCAAGATGCATCTGCTGGCTTGGATGCACTGACTCCCTTCAGGGCACATATGTGGATCACGCATCTTTTGACTTCTGTTCAAACCAAAAAGAGAAGTAAGGTAAAGAGATGATTCTCTAGGAAATAGCCATCTTTAGGGATGACACATCATTGTGGGTTGGTAAGTCACTATGCATTTGGTAAACTTAGAGGTTATGTGCACATAACAAATATTTGTGGGTTTAACTGTAAAAAGTAAACCAGACATTTCCTCTTCTGCTGCAGTCAATACATATAACAGTATGCAATGACAACCTCCAACCAGCTTCAGCTCTGAGGCTCACCGAATATATTTGAACATACAGCTTTGTATATTTGAATGTACAGCACAGTTTTGCATTCCTCACTTACATGATGAACTGCACAATTCCTGCAATCTATGACTATCATCTCTTCACATCCCATGCACCCACATAACTTACCAGCAACCTAAGCAACCCTCAGCCGAAAAACCTGATAGAATTAGTTATACTGAACCACTAAACTACCATCTGAAGAAAAAAAAAAAAACAACCCCCCCCTTCTCACATCAACACCAGTTAGCGTGAAGTTGCTTACTAGTTGCTTTTATATCATTCTTGTGAAGAAACCCCCCCAGAACATCACCATTTTACCCACTCCAAATAATACACCCGTTTTTGTCAGTTACTCTCTCTCTTCTGGTGCCTGTGAGATTCTTATTTACATACTGTAATTAGAGATGTGCTACCTTCCTACTTCTGTGGATGTCAAATGGGAGTACACAGGAGGCAGTTGCCTGTGTCAGAAGGCTGGCTGTGCAAGTGCCGTACAGTCTTTATCAAGACTTAGAATGCTGTCCTGTCACTGGATCAACTGTTAAAGAATAGCACATTGCGATTCCTTTTCCCAAGGTGTGCTGCTGCAGAGTAAGCATAAGCTCTTGGGTACGCTGACCTCCTGACTGAAAACACACATAACGTTTTGGCTGACTTTTGACAAAGGGGACACTGGACCCCAGGCAGTAACCCCTCAGTTTAGGCCCCTCTCCAGACAGACCGCACCACATAAATAGCAAAGGGGACAGCAGAACGTTACAGCGTTAATATGTCACAGCTCTCAAGCACAGCAAAATTATCACAGATATTCCTCCAACAGGCAATGCCAGCTGTCCCCAACTTTTCTGTCTATTCTGTAGACTGATAATGAAAGAAGAGTGTATTTAAATATTGCCCAGGAAAAGAAGTCACAAAAACATGTCAGAAACTCCCCATACACCAAGCCTTCTACACCCTGATGAATGCAAGCGCCTCTTAAAATCACAGCAAATCCCACAGAAAGAACATGAGAAGAGAGGGTTGAAACAGGAGATGATAATCAAAGACAAAGGAAGAAAAACTAAAATACCAAAGGAAAGGGCAGGGAAGGACGGACACAAGATTAACTGTGGAAAGTTTGTTTTTAATAAAATATGTATACACTAAAAGATTAATGAGTGAATGTGAGGGAATTAAGCATCCTCCCGGCAATATAAATTATAAATCATTGATGGCATGCAATACTGTCAGTTTATACAGTGCTGTACAAACAAGCAGCAAGATTCCCTGCTTAAGCTTTAACCTGCTCGAAGTTTGACATACAAGGTCCTAGATATTGCACTCAGGTGAGCAAGTAGATTTTTTGGCCCACGAAGGTAAATGAAGCTCTACATAGATGCAATTATGGGGTCAAGGGAAGCTCAAAAGAGACAAGACATGGAACTAAAGATCAGTCAAAGGAGAACACTGGTAGAAGCAAACAGACACAACTCCACTTGCAGCGATTGCCTCTCTAGTGACCCAGCATAAAAGGATCAGAAGTAATTTCCATTTGATTCTGCTCCTTACTCAAGACAAGACAGCAAAGTGAAACAGGAGCAAGACCAAAGCCTAACAGCAACAGTTAAAATTGATTGTTTTATCCCACTCCATTCACTGAATTACAAAAACACAGGCAGAGAGTGCCACAACACCTACTGCAGATAACACACAATTTTAACCTAGTTCTCGTCCCCAGAAGTGGCAAACGTGAAATGATTCACAGTAAGACTCCCTGACCAAAAAAACCAGTCTTCTGCATCATAGCTGGTAACTACATTCATGCCCTGGAGTGATGGCTCTCCATACTTTCATATACAGAATCTACGCTGGCTATCAGGATGTGGATTACTGATGCTACACTTACCACCCTCTCCTTCCCTTCAGCACTTCTTACTAAGCACTACAGTGTAACTAGGTGTTCTTCCCCCACCTTATCTTAAACATCAACTCTGCCCCTGCTGCAGATGCTCTTGTTCACACAAATCTGATCCACAGCCAGTAGGCACTTTTATCCAACTGGGATGACCTACTCCTTTCTTTGAAATCCAACAGCGGTTGTCCTCCAGCACTCTGATGCACGCTCCCACACCCTGCCTAAGCCTGCATGGTAGTTTCCCACTGGATGTGTGGTTTCCTCTGTGTGACCCATCAGTTCCAATCAGCTCGTGTCAGTGCCCGCTTCAATATAAAAAAACGCTTGCTATCTGCACTGATAAGGTATTTTCCCTAAAAACCTTTTCAATCCCCCAAATTCTGGTGCAGTTTAAAACTATGCATTAAAAAAGATGAAAAAAGAAAGATCTTCTTCACACATTTCAGAAGACAAACCCTGTCGGTGCTAGGCAATGGGGAGCCTCTAATAATGGGCTTGATAAAACCTAGCTGCCAAAGGGCATTGTGCAGCAAAGGACTTCTCTGAACACCCTGATTTTGCCTTCCAAAAGAGGGCACATTTTTTCTGTTCTGACTCCTCTCTGTAGGACTAACCAATCCCTCCTGCTGCTCCACCACCCCATACACCCCTCTTTCTCTTTCGTTGTTACCTACAGATTTTTGGGCCCTATTTAATCAAAAGAGCTTTTTTCTTTGAACTTTTGCTTGAACAGCAGCTCAAAGCTTTTGGTACTGCCTCTAATTAGTTCTAGCCAGCAGGGCACATTAACTCTCAACAGAGGCTTCTTCTGCAAGACTCTGTAACTGCAGTCAGAAAATGCGACATACTACTGTGTGAAGCATGTCCAGTCTACATGGGAGACATTCTTTACAGTGGGTATACACTCAAATACCCCTCCCTTAAATCACACAAATTCATCCACATTTTTACTGCTAGCAAGAATCCAGCATAGCATCTCCTTTTTCTCCCTCCTTTAAGAGGCCAGGTTCCTCTTGCTGCTAATGCGAAAATCTCCTCCTCCTTTCTTTCTGTAGCCTTCAAAGCAAACATTTCAGTCCCAAGCAACCTATGGTCCACATGGCTCATGCAATTTAAAAGCAGTTGCAGATGGTAATCTGACCTACCATGTATGCATAGGTCAGAAGATCCTATACCCACTGAGGCTCGTGGGATGCTCAAATAAGGGGCCTGCTGCTGCTATTACTATCATAAACAAGACATGCATTCAGGAATTACTACCGTGATGACAAGCAGGTAAAAAATGTGTTGAAATATTTCCATTGATTTCAACAGAGGGCGCTCTAAGACTAGAAAATAGTATTAGCAAATAAAAACGTAACATGCAGAAGAGCACTTTTGGATTTAGTAGGAAAATCTGTTGCTGGTAAAAACTGCAGTGAACATGCAATGTATTTGCTAGTGGGACTGTATAGAGGAGCTAGAAAAAGCAGCTCAGATCTGTGTCTGGTGAGAGCAGGAGGAACAAACGCACTACAAGACAACGTTCCAAGCACAAAGGAAGCAATACATCTTCACTCTTCCTCCACATGCTGCTTCTTCATACCTGCAGCCTTCTAGAAATATTCAGTCAAGGGAGCCCTCCACTTAGAAGCAAGGCCTATCTAATCAGAGTTCAAAAAGTCCAGGTACCCCTAGTACAAGCTTATCAGCTCTGTGCCCCACCTCTCAATCCACTGAACAGCTAGGGCTAAAAGATTCTGGGGATAAGTCTGTATAGCTGTCTATAAAACTCGGTTACGACTATAGCATGCTACCCAAGTAGCATTGATCAACAGCAATGGGGAAAAAGATGAAAGGTATAGCAAACTCAGAAGCTGAGAAGAACTCCAGGTAGACTGCTCTGCCTTGTTTCCAGAGAGAGAAAATTAGTAAGAATTTTAAAGAAAAAAAATCAGTAATCCTCATGAAGCATTACTGACTGGTGCCCTTTGCAGTCTTCTGCTTCTGAATTTTGCAGCACAAGATCAGAGAAAAACAGCACACTTCTCAGAATTAGTGTTCCGACTCATAGATTCTGTCATCTTTTTGCAGCATTCCCGTACTCACCCTCTGTTTACAAATTGTCCTTTGCTGACAGTTTCTGTTTCAATGCAAATATCCATGAAGTCTTCAGCACGCTATGCAAAAAAAGATTCAGAAATGAAGCAGTTAACACTTCAAAATGCCACACCCGTGTTACTGCAATATGTTTGCAAAATGCCCAGTCTTTTGTCCCACAAAAGGAGGCAAAAGATGCATTTCATGCTTTTTTCCAATCTTGACTTGAGATTTGAATTAGAAATTATAGGTAGCAATTTCTCATTGATGTCTCCTCAACAATAAATACCGCAAGAAGTGAAATAATGATTCATACGTTTGGCTTCTTGTTACATTTCACACACTTATTAAAGACAGTAATAGCAGATCACTTGGGTTTACTTCTGTTCACAAAAATTTCTAATCAATAGGTCTTTCATGAATTTAAGCAAGAGTACAATGATGCAATATTTGGCCACCAAACATTACAGTAAGAAAATTTTTAACAATACAAATTGGAAGTCAAAGTGTTCTTGATATCATTCCCTTAAACTCCTTACTTAGCTTCTTTTCTATTTACAGCCTGCCCTTAAACTAAGTATACAGTAAAGCTTTTGCCGGGAAAGCAGCTTTAAGATGCAACTAATTTTTTATTTATTTTAACACTTTTGTCCTGGCAAAGTCCTAGTGCAGATGCAATCAAACTGACAAAACTAAAAATAAATGCATCTACTAGTATAACTTGTTTTATTTCTTTGCTGTATCTGCAGAGGTAGGCTACACACTATGTGAGCTGCACCTGTATGGCTTTATCAGCTTCTCTTCAACAGGGCAGCCTAGGCATGAATCTGAGGCAAGACAGAAAGACAAGAGTGGCTGACAATACTCTGCAGATATGCCCTGGTATTGATTTGAGAGAGCTGTTGTTCAGCTTTGATGGCTACATGGACAATGGGTTGAAGAACGGAAGTTAAAAGCAGCTATAAGGGGTCCATATCTGTAGAAAAAAAGATGCAGTATCAAGATACTTCCAGCTCTCGAAACAGAAAAGTACAACTGCCCTAATGTAAACATGTCCATTTCTCTAGGCTATGCCAGAGACCTGAGAACCCGACATCACTTCTTTGTTCAATACCAGTATTAAAGTGCATCTTGAAGGCATAAGGGGGGAGGGGGGAGGGGAGAAAAAGGACATAAGCGCTAGTCTGTGGTGGTGAGATACTTTTTTAGTTCTTGGTAGGTCTGTTTTTACTTTACATCACTGACTCCAATCCAGTTCAGCGACCAAAACTGTTCTGTTCGAGCACTATTTAGAAACCACTAAAAAACAAAATACCCGAGTACTAGTCTCCATCTAGCTTCTACCATTATTAGGCCACTGGTGGTCCAAATCATAAGCCAGTGACAAAGAAGAAACTAAAATTCACGTGGTACATTCTAAGGAGAAAACAGAAGGAAATTTTAAGTCTAGATTTGCCTGTGGGTTTGTTTTTTTTTTGACTGGTCCTGCAAAAATAACATATCAATGTAACACAAATTTTCAGGTTTTTAAAGACCCTGAATTCTGAGCAAGAAACACCTTGCACTAAGTTCAACACCTCCTGTTAATCTGGGTGTACTGGCCGTGGTTTCCTGCAGCCATGAGGAAGACATGAAGGGCAGTTCACCAGTACAGGATCACTGTGTTAGCATTTTCCAGTAAAACTAAAGACTGATATCTACCCAAATAGTTTTCACAGCAATAAAATTGCACCAAGACACAGACATAAGCCCAAGACAGCTTTTAAAACACTGAATGAACAGCATGAGCATGTTGAAAAGGTTATGACAGGAACAGTTCCCTCACTCCCCTGGTTTTACTCTTCCACAACCACCTGCATTTCATGTCCTTCAACTCAGTGTAGCCCCTGCCCTTTCTCTCATCCCAGTTCTTTTTAACTCTTTGCTCTGCAAGCCAAAAGGCAGAGAAAAAGCCACAATTCTGGGCAGACATTCAGGCTCAGAGCTTCCTTCCAGCACAAGCTGATAAAATAGAATCACTCTCCCATGGGTCAAGAAGGAAAGGAGTGCCTATTATGATGCCTTGTTTTCTTCTGGGCAATCCTAAAGCTTCTGTTTGGCTAGTGAAACCTTCTCACTATATAAATTCTTCCTGATCCTACCGCATCCCAGTTTTATATGGGTCTCCAGTGCTTTTACACTAGCTCTGAAAATTGCTCATTTCTAGATTCAGTCATGGGCCCCTCCTTGCATGGGCTAGTAAGTTTTATTTATATAGACAGAAAAGTAGGAGTTTAGCAAGAAAGGAAAACTGTGTGGGCAGGCAGCATTGGGAATCCAGTTATACTATGGTCTTACCATCAGATCAAGCTGCCTGTTCCGAGTTGCAATGGAGAGCTCAATGGTGGATAGCTTCAATTCTTCCCAGTCCTCTGGGGTTACCTCCTGGGGGATTTCTGTGAATCCAGAAGAGAAGATATCAGTAAGTGGAATTTAATTACATAGATCATCATTTCACTGTTACAAAGCATGAAACATCAATCTGCAAAAATCACTCTGACCCATTGTGACCACTAGCTTTGTTTCTTCAAATGACAAAATCTTAAAAAAGGAAAAGGGAGCTTGGGAGTACTGACGAAAAGAAAAAAATACTGCCAATATTCACACAGTAGCAGGAAAGACTATCAAGTACATTACATGGCAGCCCTGCAAGTCCTTATGCCTAGGGATTAACAAATCTCCCGGGCTAGTATTACAGGAACATTTAGAAAACACATGAAGCACTGCTACCAAAAAAACCAGGAATCCAGTGTTCAGGGTGCAGTGGTAACATGCATTTTCTATAGGAGGGAACCCTAGGGTTCAGCTCTCATATACAGGTCACTTAGTCCACGCTTCTGTCTAAATCACCTCCGCTAACCGAGACAGAATGATGCCTTTGCATCGCTCCAGATTGCACAAAATACATGCTCCCCTTCCTTCTGCAGTCTGCCATATGCACTGCCTAGCTAACAACCCAACCCAAGAGAGGCCCACAGAGCACACAGAAGAAAATTTATGGTACAGAAAGAAATTTAATGTACTAAGAGAAACTTAAGGCTTCTGCATGGCCCAAGTTTTATTGTTCTATTTTAAGTAACATTTGTTACTCTGTGTCAGCGACTCCCCACACACAGAAAAACAAGGGCTGTTCCTCTCTCGCCAGCCCACTAAGAAGCCGTTCTCCAGGAGGAAGATTTCAGGAAGCTCACCCATAAGAGCCAAGTATCACCTATGGAGACTTCCATAGCAAGCAACTGTGAGCCCAAGAAACACTCTGGGTTCTTTACAAATGCATTTTTGTTTATGAGACCATAAGCACTGACTGGACTACTCTGTTCCATTTCTGGCAGTTATCACTGTAACTATCTTGACAAAGTCACAGTTTTAATAAATAATAATATAAAAATGAGACAGCAGAAAAGTAAACCAGAACCCTGGCCCCTGCCTCTGATCTATTAGAGGAGTAAAGCCTGCCTTTGAGTTTCTGCAAAATATACACACCTCACCTTTTGGAGGAGATGCCCAGTATAACCGAATTCGCCTGTAAAGCCTCACATACAAAGGAGGTCTGGACGGTTTCTCCTCTGGCTCTTCTGGAGGTCTCTCAGTTGGACCCAGATACATAAGAGCAGCTTGATGTTTCTGAGGCCATTCCTTGGATTTACATGGAAAGGAAAGACAGAAGATAAAGGGCCTTTTGTTGAGTACCTACCTGTTTATTCTGTTTAGTCTTTCAGCCTATTTATTCTGTGCTCCGAAGTACTCCTTCAGAGCTACCTAGATCCCACCCCTGCCTCAGCCTACCTTACTGCTCTCCAGCCTCCAGATACATATGTGAGATGACACTTTTGCAGCTTGGAAAAGATTACCCACAGTTTCCAAATCTACTAATCTACTCCTTCCCCACGTACAAGTGAGGAATTTTCCCCTCTATAAGCAGAGGGTAAAGGGATGTTTTCTTTGCTGCTGATGTGAGGCAGGGTGACATAGCTGCTTTTGGCTGGAGGGAACAACCAAAACCGACAAGGTCAACATTAACGTTTGAAAGCACAATTGGTTTCTGCATGGCACAAAGGCAACCTCAAAGAGCAACTGCACAGCGAGGTCTAGTGCAAACAGGCAAAGACTACAGTGCTGTGTGCAGCCAAGGGGCACTAAAGCCTGGCAGGCCTTTGTTCTCCAACAACTCAGACAATCAAGATCTGACCTTATAGTCAGGTGCTTACAGACAGCAATATAACAGGTCTTAAGGCAAGTCAGGTGAGCTTTACAAAGCATCTGAGGGGGAAAAAAAAAAAAAGAAAAAAAAAAGTACTAATACGTTACTCTTGGTGATATTTCAGATTCCAGTGCCAGAAACTGATGGGCTACAGAAGAACCTTAGCTCCTGAAACATTTCCAAATGCTGATAAAGTTTATTTCCTCTCGTTTTGTTTTAAAAATAATTTCTGAAATGCTCAAAACATAGGACTTACAGAGGGAATAATATGATTATTTTTTAAATGTATATACTAAAACAACACAGCCAAGAGTCCACATGTACTCAATACAATTATTTTTCTATGCACAAGACTTTAGAAGTAGTTTTAGATCATATAGCACAGGTTGTTAAGCTAATTTACTTCACAGCTCTGAGAGCAAGGAAAGGCTCCACTATCATACTCACATAATAAACAGGACAAACAGCGGTTGCACCAATAGACTAGGTCAATACACGAACAGTAAGTATTAATGATTAAAGGCAAAAGCAGCAATGCTGTGATAATTTAAGCCTGTATATTTTAGAAGAGATGATAACACTCATAACAATGCCCCTACCAATATCAGAGGTGAGCTCTTTCCCCTTACACTGTTTTCAGCTACAGGTCATCCTGTTTCAGAGGACAACTACAGCAAAACCAGAAAAGATGAAGTGCACATCATCAAGGACAAGCTAGGAAGGTATTAAGCTCAACAGGCTGGAGCCATAATTTCTTATGGAAATTAACAAAATGATAACGTAAGAGGCACATAAAGCAATGAATACCACAATTAGGGGAGATGAGGTAGAAACCTTCCTATCTTAACAGCAGAAAAAGCAGGCACTTCTCTTTACCGTTCAGTAGGTTAAACAGATCTTTTTGACGCCCAATGAATAACTCATCAGTGAAATCCACTGCCACTGTCACTAACTGAGGCTAAGGACTCAGCAAGAGTGAGAAAGGGGCTGGAGAGAAGTGAAGAATAGGTTTCTACCTAGAATGGCAGCACACAGAATCATCACCTCAAATTTCCTCAGGGGGGTGGGGGAAATCTTTCACGGACACATTACAATTTAACTTCTAACTCCCCTTTACAGGGGCTTCCTATAAAGGAAGCATTGGCACTATCACTGACAGCATGGTTGGACTGCACAATCTGATCTGCCATACCAGCTCCTGGGTATTTCCACAGACTTTCATGAGGCTCCTTAGACGTTCAGAGAACAGGAAAAGCATGTGAATGAAAATGCCTCACCTTCCACGCAGGTCAAATTTTAATCTTTCCAGGATCAATTTTAATCAACAGAGAAGTTTAAGGTGAGATAAGCTATTAATCATCATCTTCATTTTACGACACATGGAAGCCTGATTATCAACGTGCATGAGCAGTCTAATTACACACACTTCTGCCACATGAATAAATCAGAATGAAATGTTATCATTAGAAAGACTGTTGAAAAAAGGTGACAGAGCACTTTAATGGTTATCTTCAGCACCACTACTGTTCTCCAATTTCAAAGGTGGTTACTGGCTCCCCCTGGTGATCTTGCAGCAACAGATCCTCAGTAAAGAATTTTTTTTTAAAGTATTCCTCCTCCCCTTCATCTCTTCAGACGTTAAGTCTATCAATTGGTAGGTTTTTTAACAAGTCGAGTTTCACTACCATTTTATATTGTTACCGGAACCCTTCACAAAAACTTGCAGATAAATAGTACAAAGCATAGTCAGCCTTTTCATTTCCCAACTACAAAAACACTTTCCCGGCAATTACTCTTTACCTTAAACGTACTGAAAAAGTGAGCCGCTTTGGTTTTCAGAGGCCCAAGGTACCAGTACCTGAAAAAAGAACACAGATAGAACTTCTAAGATATCCAGGAGTCAATACTGGGAAAGGGAGAAATCTTGCATGAAGTCAGAGCACACGGACTTGTTTGCCACTGAAGTTAGTGCTCCCCTACAACATTTAACTTTGTGACACTGTAAGATAGTTTCTACGCATCAGCAGTAGCTTAGCAGTGACATCCCTTTGCTGAGCTGCAGATCACAAAAATACAGTACACAATCTTCACTACAGGCAGCATGACATCTCAGTAGCAGAATTTTACCTAGTTATGTTACACAACTGGGAATGATTTAAAGGTCTGTGGTCTAACAGCTGGTGGGAAGCATCTTCACAATATGCAATAAAGAATGAGGTTGGAGGAAACAAACAAACAAGCAAAAATCTATAGCTTCAGTGACAAAAGAACAGAGCCAGAAAACATCAATTTGCCCCAAAGGATTCTCAGATCAAAATAAATGTTTTACAAAATAAAAATCCTGCCAGCCATAAAGTATTGTATAGAATCTAAAGATGTGACTATATCTAGGCAGGCTTGGCACACATTTTGATCACTGTCTTCCATCAAAGAAGGTCAACAAAGCACATTAAACACCATTAGCTCAAGAGTACTGCAGATTTAAGTGTACCATTAACTACTAAGGCGTGCAACTGTCACGCCATTGCCATCAAGTTGTGAAATTGTCTGTAAAATAATAAAACCTCAAAAATATAAAACACAACCATGTCTCCACCAGGACAGTGCTTAGCAGAGGGATAGCCAGACAAATTTCTGGAACTGTGGCTTATGGCTTGACTCCCTTCATATTAGGTGCCTTCTTTTAAATATAAGATCAGTTGTACTGGAATACACCAAACGTTCATTTAGCTCAATATCCTATCTCTGATAGGGACCAAAAGTGGATGCTTAGGGAGAAGCATAAAAACAGGACAAGCACACATGGTCCTTGTTCCAGGCACATTCCGAGCACGCATTCATTTGTGGCTGAAGTGCTTTCCAAGCTGGGCACATTTTCTGTGCATTCGAAAACACTGATGGAAGAGAATGAGGTTTGAAAATGTTCACGTTACCCCAAGTACAAAAGGTGCTATCATGCCTCCAGCCCTGAGTCCAAAACTCTTGCGAAAGGGAACTGCTGCAGGAAAAGATGTGAAAGCTGACACTAGGCAAAAAACTGGGCATGCGCAGGAAGTCTAGTGAGAGCGCAGAGGGGAGA
Source organism: Burhinus oedicnemus (assembly GCA_008921705.1). Classification (NCBI taxonomy): domain Eukaryota; kingdom Metazoa; phylum Chordata; class Aves; order Charadriiformes; family Burhinidae; genus Burhinus; species Burhinus oedicnemus. Next base: position 488,421 of record VFFE01006974.1, on the reverse strand, counting down.
GAATCGCACTTTCTTAATCCTGGGGCTGCAATTAGCAGGAGAGGCTGCAGCACTGCCAAGTCAGCACCTCCTCAAACTACCAAGCATGTCCCTCACTCCACACGGACAAACACCTTAGCCATTTACTGCATCTCCCCTATATCACCCCTCAATCCTACTCAAATATCTGCCAGTAAGACTCCAGAGGTCTGCTACCTCTTCTTTCATGACAAAGATAGCTCATTTCCAAAACACACGGTATTTCCTTAGAGCTGTGCAGCAGAGGCATGCACTGCAATTCCCCCCTAACAGTCTGAGAAGTGAACTGCTTTGGCTGTGCTGCTCCTTCAACAGATAATGCTAGTCATTTGATGCGCAGACAGTGGCATATTAAATGTCCATTTGGAGAAAGCCCAACAATTATTAGTTTAGCATTCAGAGAACAGTCATCAGACAGCACAGTCCATGCCATTTCTGGCAGGAACTGAAGGACATTTCTACTGCATCTGATGTCCCCTGTTGGAATTGAGTTACAGAGTCTGCATGCATCTTTTCATTGGCAACTGATGAAAAACAATGGCCAATTACTTTACTCGAACTTTACTCAAGGGAAAGCTTTTCCCACTGATACAATCTGAATAAAGTTCCAGAAGTGGGCACCACAAGGCAAGCAGAAAGTAAATACTTAAAAGAATAGGTCAGCACCAAGTAAGTGTTAACTTGAAATGACAAAAATGCTGAAATGTCTTACACTCCCATGTGTGTAATGCAAGACCTAACAAGAGTGGGTGCCTCTGCCTGTCAAATGACTACACTCAAAAAAGACTTTTCTACAAGAAGGGAGTATGTCTTTTCAGGCAACAGATGCTAAAAAAGGTACAGTTTCAAAAAACAGTGTTTTCTTACTTGCTGACTTTAACTTCTGCATCTCTGTAAGATCCCCATCTTAAACCAGTCAGTGCAAACACAGGCTGTTCCTTTTCTCCCTGTAAAGAAAAATAAACATCGTGAAATTGCTTTCTCTTATCTTGTTGCCAACTTTGTTTTTTGCAGCTAGAAAAATATCATTTCTATATAAAAACTGATCTCTGATTAATCCCAAAAGTGAAATCTCACAGAAGAGGTATGATAAATAGCCAACTGCAATAAAGCTAAGCAGAATTTAAGTGTTATACATTTCATCTGCTCCCAGAGAGGAATATAAGAGGTGAAGTTTTGAGGAGGTTGATTGAGTTTGAATGTACATCCAGCAGTAGCCATTTCATTTTGTGGATATTGTCAGCCAAAAGCAAGGAGCTCTGCACAGTGACACTAAGTTCTCGCTGCAGAAATGTCCATTGTACAACATAACAGAAAAATTATATTCAAAATACATAGGGGACACAGTCAAAGGTTTTCCCATTTCACATTTTCCAGTTTGTAAAAGAAAGCTATTAACTCCACAATACATATGAATGTATTAAATCAGCTCAGACAGCTATTGTTATCTCTCCCCATTTCTACAGAAATATCGGTGTTAGTAAGTTTTGTATTCATCAATACTCTCTGAGCCTCAAAAAACCATGTTCAGACATTCTAGTGTTTTCTCCAGTTTAGACTATCTGATGTCATAGAATACAGTGGAGAAATGACTGCCACCAGAACTGCTGGTATCATAAACCAAAATTGACAATAGCATTACACAGAGGAAAAGCAGTCCATGTAAACAGAACAAGATGAGAATAGGAAAGTTTTCAGAATGTTGGGTGCCAAATAAGCAGATGCTTTTACCTTGATCTGCAAGACATCAAGCGGAACTGTCTCTCCCTTCAAAATGGCCAATGTAGCATTAGTAATATGTCTGCAAAACAAACAGGAAACAAGCAAAGGAAAAGAAACAGGAAGGAAGGAAAAGAGTAAGCTTTAAAATTACACTTTTTTTCAGCAAACCCCACTCCAAGTCCAGGTGGGGCTTTTTTGCAGCAAACAGAACCACCCCAGGGAAAGAACTCTGAAAAAGTGCTGCGCTTCCTTGAAATCAGAAAGCAAATTGGGTGGCTGCAACACATGACAAAGCCTGCATTCTAATAAACAGCAAAAGACTTGAAAAGCAAAAGGAAGTTCTTAGCCTAAGCTTTTCAGAGATTCCTCCTTCTTCAGCTAATCTAGCAGATCATGCGCCAACTCTGTTACTTGCTGTTTCAGATGCTTAACACACTAAGGACCCAAATCATGATTTTATTTTATTAGTGGCAAGTATAACAACCTGGGAGAGAAGTGGATGTTCACGAGACTGGTCTCAATTCATGTGTCTGGGACTGAATTGCCTTAGTATGTTAATTTGTTTTGAAGTTTTTTAATCAACATAAATCCACCTATCAGCAGTGCTCATGTGGTTTTGGGCTCCATTAAGTTGCGGCCAGTAGCTAAGGCACTTTCTCATTTCAAGTCATAAAGCATGGCACTAGAGATTTTGTAACCAAAGTGTTCAAGTTCATAAAGAAGTCTCTATGTTCAGACCTTGAAGCATATATTTCATTAAAACTCCTTCCTTGTTTTCAAAGTTGGGTAAAATTTAAATTCTACATTGCACACATTTCCAGAGTCTTAGCTAGACAGGGGAAAAAAAAACCCAAACACAATTGCAGTTTTCAGATCCAGCCCAATATTCATGTGAATCAGCAGGAGATATTCCCCTTGTATTAATCAGGCTTAGAATACTGAGACAGAGATGGAAGCTGTTCTTCCCTCAGCCCTTCATTTTTCCTATCTCTATCTTGCAATGACTTCTAGAGTTCCTACGCTCCAAAGGTATGACCTAATAGTGCTGAAGGAACCAAAGACCAAATATTTCTTTTTAAAATATCACTTCTGTACTTCTTAAGTCAGGTTCTGTTACTGGTGCGGGTTGTTAAACAGCCTATTGACCAAATTCCTTTCAACTTCACCAATATGCTGCAGTCTCACCTGCACAGTTCATTACCTTGGGACAAGAAGATCATTCATTTCAAACAGCTTCTCCAGAACTCAAACATAAATTATTATTTTAATCTTAGCTGCTGATTACAGCCTTGTCCATCTTGCTGAGCTTCAAAGCACTCTGGTAGTTTTAATGAAGGATGTTATGCCAGTTGGCTCGTGGGTTTCATGTATGATGGATACCAGCAAGGGTTTCACAAAGAAGAATGTTAATGAGCTACTGGGAGAACCAGAGTGAACAGATTTCAGGAGCAAGGAGAAATACATTCATTAGTATGGGAGGAGAGGAAGGAAAAAATTGAAAAGAAATGAAGTGTGGGGAAAAGAAAGAAAGAAAAGACTAGCCTTTTTACTTCAGAAGTGGACAAAACAAACTTACAGCAAACTGAAATGCAGGCAACAGATACTGCCAGACTGGGTCATATCCAGGATGCTGATAGATAAGATTCAGGTTGTTGGAGAGTTGCCAGCATCAATCCCATCACAGGGATTAGCGAGAAACCGTGCAGAAGTCAGTAACGGGATCCAGCCTCTCCCATAATGATATTCTTGTATGCCTTACCTTGAAGGTCCTAACCAGGTTATATGTGGACTGGTTTATAGAATTCTTAAACTGAAGAAGGGATGGAAAGAGCACTTTTTTTTGTTTTATTTTGTCATATTCTTGTCATATCCTTTCTGACTATTCCTAAGAGGCTTGATTCTTTTAAGCTTTTTTTTTTTAAAAAAAACCTCTGAGCATCACACGATCACAGAGAAGTTAGCCACAGCAAATTATTTCATGGTCTAATAATACATACATTTCCTTCTTTTAATTTTAGTCAGTTTTTGGAAGACACTAACTGAGGCAAGTCCAGAGAATCATCAGGCTCTGCCCAGAGACTACCAACTTCTATGTAACATAGAAGAAAAAGAAAAGTATGAAGCTACGGAGAAGCACTGTTCCTTTAAAACAAACAAAAGAAAGCCCCCTTGGAGAAACATGTAATACTTACTGGACTTGGTTCGTGCTCTCAGGGTAGAGAGTGTGGCTCAGAGTGCAGGTCTTCCCAAGAGGTATGAATCCTATAGGAATCTTACTGAAGACAGCCTGGACACATGAGGAGAGTAAATTAACATTTGCATCAGCTGAATGAAGCTTCCTGTGTGGAGATCACAGCTGTGTCTGATATCACCCCTTTGGCACTAAGCAGCCAGGCACTTCCTTAAATGAGGCAGTAATACATAATGACTCAGAACATGGCATCCAAATCTGTGAACCCACTACTGCCAACCGGGTACAAAGGAGCTCTCTGTAATCATTAAGAGCATTGTTACATGCAGGTTGGCAGACACATCCTAACTAATGCATGGATTCTGTGAGCAATCTGCCATCTTTCTTAATACTGACAGTGGCATCACAAGCTCTGAATCTCATTTACCATTGCAGAAATCCCCCTCTGATAGAGTAACCTTGCATGGCAAAGAGATTTGCTCAGTTAAGGAAACGAAATTAATTGATTCCTCTGGCATCCAAATCATGAAGCAGCAGAAGGTCTAATTTTTGGAAGTCATTGACCGTGTTATTTTTCTGTACCACAGTTCAGCAAAAGGGCTTGTTGAAAGAGCAAGTTATTACACTATACCTCATAATAAACTGTGCTTCTTGAAGCGTGTCAGCAAATCAATGTAAACTACCATATATCACAAAGTATCATCTCCCTCCTGGGCACTGCAGCTAGCGGCGCCCTAATACTGCAAATCCACACTGACTAAATAATACCCCTCTCGCTTCATGCCCACCCGCTCTCCCTTGCTATCTCTGTGTCACCTGCAAGTCTTAGCACATCTCAAACGCCCTTCTCTCATTTTCTTCAGAATTGTTTTACAGCGTGCAGACGACAGGCTTTTTGCAGCTCACGCAGTCATGCTCTGCTCCCCTGGCTGCTAGGAACAGTGTTTCTGGAATACCTTGCACAGGCTCTTCTTATCCAGGCAACAGTGGCATGACATACCCGAGTAAAAAGGGAAGCAGAGCACAGAGCGAGGGGGCTGAACTGCAGATCTCTACTCCTAGGACACAGTGATATGAAAGACAAGAAGAATTCCCTGGCCAAAGACATAAAGTGACACAGTGGCAATACTACAGTGCAGTATTCCACCCAAAATAGTGCCGGATGAAGAATTTTCTATGCTGCTGCAAATCAACCCAAGCTACATCAAGATAATAAGTCAAAAAATAAAGAAGAAAAACTAGCCAGTAAAGCCTCTAAAACTTTTCTTCCTGCATCTTTAGCTTATGGAGGTCTCAGGGGTCAACTATAATATTAAATTTAAAAAACTGATGTCTTAGAATTGATAAGCCAGCACCCCTTTAAAAATACTGGCTTAGTTGCAGAGTTTCTCTTGTCACATTCAGACAAAGCAACTGCCTAAACAGATACAATTCTAGCTGCCAAGGATATCATCATAATCTTGTCTGGATCATTTAATTGAGTTTTTCCCAGCTCCTGCCAGAAGGTTTTGGGAACAATGATTCCCTCCTTTCTTCAATAACACTGTCCTCCCTCCTTAAAAAGAAAAATCTCTCTCATTTCCATTCAGAGCAATCCACCTTGAGAGGTTAAAATTTGCTTTCTGCTGCCATCTGCATAAGTAGGTATTCACCGCTTGAAAAAATGGCAAAGCAATCCCAAAGCAATAGGAGCATGGCCATAACTGAATTCAGTTTCAAGCTTGTACAAACACAAGAAAAACATGTACTTTAGCCTGATGCTTCTGCCAAACAAAGCAGCATACACAGCTGGTCCATGGGTCTTTCAAAGTTGTGCATTTGGCTTCTCAACAATCCTTGCTCTGATGCTGGAAACTTCCCAAAGCTGTGGCTTGGGAGCCACTGCACTCCCTGAGAAAGGGAACGAAGAACAACGGGCAGAATTGCAGGACACTAGCATGGCTGACTTACTACGCAGCAAGCTGACTCCAGATTAGTAAGCAACGTATCTGTAGGAGACAGCTGAGGCCAAGAGATCACAGTGGATGCACAAGACACTTTGTCTAAGAAAAAAATTTAAAAAAAATTTAAAAAAAAAACAAACCAAAACACAAAAAACTCACACTTCCTCACCTCATCTGCTCTGCGGAGAAGTCCAGTTATGACCTGAAAAACATGGGAAAAGCTCAGCTCTGAGAATTTTGGTTTTCAGTTACAGTAGAAAGCTACGAAATTCATACCCACGTTTATTGTTTGGAAAAGATTTAAGAAGCAGCTACTCTTTTATGGAAGGTGCTACAGTTTCTTACATGGGAAAGGAGGCATGTTCAGTGTGCAAACATGGTGGAAATAGCAGGATTATGAGTGCACATGAGTATATGCCGGCATCACAACCAATGCCAGTGTAAATGTTTTAACACTGAATAATGTTCTGCCTAATAAAAAAAAAGCATGGGTACGTGTGCAATTAACAATAATCAATTCTAAGGCCAGGAGAAACTTGCAAACGTACTCTGACCACTTTCTCTTGAGCTCATTGCATTTCATTTAGCCATTGCCTTATGAAGCCAGTAGTTAGCATTCCAGGAAACGCTTTAATAAAATACAACATTTCTTGAAAAACAGAGTATCCTCCAGTTCTGCTGGTAGTTTGCTCCTGTCATTAATCCTCTTGACAACAGGCATTTATTAAATACATACCATGCTTTGTTATCTCTCCCATGTAATTTTTAAATTATTTGATTCCCACTTAGGAAAACATGCATTCCTCTTGGGGAGGACAGATAGGAAGGAACTTTGAAAATTAAACCATTACAGCTACATTACACAGAAAGAAAAAGTTAGAGTCATGTCTCCCCAAATAAATTTCTCATTCTAGCATAAAATTCTGGAAGATAGTTATGTCACACACTCGTTCTGCCCCTACTCCCATCTCCCATCATCACTTTTAGACTAATAACAACTACCAGAGTTTTCTTATCCCCAGAAGATTATAACATTGACTGAAAATACAGATACTAAAATGCACAAATCTCCAGTAATAGCTGTTATGATGTTGCTACATTACACAGACTCAATCTTCTCACCCTCAGCCTGACTATTGTTCTCAACAAACCAGGACAAAGCTCCTGCAGTACCTCTTGTACTGTTCCATCTCCTCCTGCAATAATGATCAGATCTGTGTTTTCCATCAATTCCAGCAGCTTTTTTGCTTGTCCCTCATAATCAGTCTGAAGAAACAGAAATCCAAACATGTGAACTCAAGTGACTATTTCTATGATTTCTCTTCTATAGAAAAAAAAAAATAAAACATCTATCCATTTGCTTAACAGTTATTCACATACAGCCACACAGTACTGTGTATTACTGACAGTCACTGAAATTTCTTCAACTTCTCGAACACGTCTGCTGCCTAATACAATATGCGTAAGCAAACACACACAAGGGCTAAATGAAATATCTTATTCAATAGATGTAGAATATTGCAGCAATAATCATATTTCCAGACAATTTTACACTGAGACAAAACCACAAGCAAACCACACTCTTGCAGAAAAAAGTCCCAACATCTTTGGCAGCCAACGTGCTCAAGTGCGCCTCCTGAAACTCAGAATCAGCTACATAAAAGGCTACTGCCCGACAGCAAACTGTTGACAATTGGTTTAGCAGTAAAGAGTACACTGACTTTCATAATCATCAAAATTGTTTTCTGCAAAATGAATGATCTTTACAGGGACATCTTGACCTCAGTTACTGGCCCAGCCCCGTTTTGCTAACTTGTCAGGCCTGAAGCTACGTGTCTGTTTTAACTCTTGCAAAATATTTTTTTCTCTTAGGGTGGGACTATGCATTTTCTACAGAGAGGGGCATTCATAAAACAGCATTTTAACACTAAACCTTGTGAAAAAGATTCCAAGACAGAAAGCTACATATTAGAGTACTTCACTGCTAGGACATAGTGACTATTAAACAGTCCACGTATCACGGCCTCAAAAACCTGTAAAAAGATCAGAATCCCTTCACGTTTACTTTTTGTTCTCTTTCCAAATAAAACCTCTCTGCTAATTCACACCTTTTAGAGCTTAGTGTTTGGCATTCAACGGGAATGTTGAATTATTTGGGGATACACGGAGATATTTTCAGTGTAAAAATAAAAGGTTATTTTTAATTAATCTGAACAGTTCCACTGCACGTCAAAGTTCCTCACTTCTGAATTCTGCAAGTTCAGGCAGAACTGACAATTTCAACAGTGATGGGCAAGCACCACTAGCCAGCACTCAAATATTTAGAGGTTTTCTCTCAAACATGAATTATGGAATGGCTGCTTCAGACACACAGACAAGCACATGTACTGCTTTAGCTGAAAATTAAAAACTCAGTACACAGTTTGTAAATTAACTGTGAATTAAAGGGAAGAAGATTAAGTACCAGCTTAATATCTCAGCATTTATTTCTTCTCTTGAGATGTCTACAGGGTAACTGAGAATTTCAAATGCATCCAGAACTGAATTTCAGTTCTTCAAGAGGGCAAAGCAGAGCAGACAATATATCTATATTGTTCTTACCTTAACTACAGTTACATCCAAGCCAGATAAGTGCAAAATTGGAGCAGCATTCTTTTCAAAAAGGTTCCTGGCTTTGCTAGAAAAAACAGAGTAAAAATTATTTCATTAAAAAAAATTTAAAAGGAAAGAAACTAATGGATAACAAGATGAAATCTACTTAAAAACAGAGCATACAATCTACACAATCAGTCACTCAACCTGCCAGTCAGGAAAGATGAGATTTCATTTGGTTCAAATGTATTACATTTCTAGACTCATATCTCAGATGTCAGCTTTTTGTTGCAGTTTTAATAAATGCAGAAAAGGTTATCTAGCTTTCTCCAAAAATAAAAAAAAACCAAAACCAACAAGATCTCCAAAAATAAATTGATTAGAAAATTAATGACTTACAGAGCACCAGGCTTTAAGACCACAAAGAAGGCCCATTTAAGTTTTCAGAAACATTAAAAAAATATTTATTGTTACATATTAAATAAGTTTAGAAGTAAAATTTTATCTGACTTTCTTTTGTTATAAGACTCATGCATTTTCTGCCTATAACTGCATAACAAAATAATTACGCCATTAACTATAAATTGCTTACAAGTAGAACCATGAGACTAGAAGTCAGAGAATTAATTTGTTAACACTTTGCATTTTCCAGTCATGGGCGTTTTGAACAAAAGCATGTAAAAATCCCAGCATTTCCATGTCTGACATATAATTCCTTTCATATTGTTACTGAAAACTCCCCATCCCTCGCCAAGATGCAACTGATAAGAAGCTTAGCTGATCAGCAGAAACAGACACACATCATATCCAAAATAACTGTTTTTCTGCTAATGAGTATGCAAAAATAGCAGCCGACCTCTTTCAGGAGTCTTGCTCTGAGCCCATATTTAGCCTCTCAGTTTGTGGGCACATCCCTTTCAAGGACAGGTTCCCACAGAAGTAAGATCACTGCTGGCTAACTTCAAGTCTTGAAGCAATCAAGGTCATCTCTTATTTCCATAGTTTTTGAGGACAGAAATGCATCACATACAAATGCATGGAAGGAATACAAAGGAATTCCACATACGAAGGAACGACAAAGGCCGAAACACAGGATAAAAGAAAAATTAAAAATATACATATGTTTAGAAATCATTCGTTCAACTGAAGCATCTAGTTCTATTTCTCATCCCAATATTTTTGGTGAAATAAAGTTTGGCATAGTTACATAGCACCAGCTTGGCATCAGAGGGAGGCAAAAATGAGCTCAAAAATCTGGCTGGCTTTTATAGTGGATGGCAGAGCAAAAATAACAGAAAGAGTGCCTCACATATGAGTGTAGGGAAGGGGCAATTTTACCCTTTGCAAGCTGCTGGGTTGAGGAACACTGTTGCTTTCTTCAACGGCATACTGGAAGGGATTAGCTGGTTGCCAAAAGCCTAAGTGAGATAAAAAGAGCAGAGTTCAGTTTCTCTTTTAAGCACATTGGTAAAACAGTTCAAAATAACGCATCTCTACAAATGTTAATGGGCTTTCAAGCCTCATGACAATCAAATGACTTCCATCTTCAACCATTGTACAGGTCTTCTATTCAAAGACCTGCACTCTTAGCAACAGCTCACACCACTGTCACAAGTACTTTTTAGCTCATTTTTACAATTCCACCACCATTTTGGTTTTGACAACATCTGGTTTTCCGCTGTGGGCAGATATCCAGGGAACTATCCTTGACTCCAAGGTTACTTGATTTTCTTTCCTTATGTAATTGTCATACACCTGCCTGCCACCTTCTTTCTGCATCTTTTACCACTTATGTACTTCATTTCTTATATCTTTTCTGCTCATTTTTGTATTTTCTATGCTTAAGTTTTTGAAGATATGGAAGATAATCACCAGAGAATTTGCCCTGACCTATAAGCAAGCTCACTGTTTCTCAGGCGTTTTTTCTTCCTAATGTCTCCATATAAAAATCACTGAAATTCTCTTCAACTTTTAGTCCAATTCTGAATAGGTACCTCGATTTTAAATTCTTCAAGATTTACTCCATACAGCCTCTTGTACCTTTTAGTTATTTACAGCTATTTCCATAGCTTTTCAGCACAGGACAGGCAAGAAAATGCAAAGCTTCCACGCGTGTTATTACCCACTCTGTAAACCTCTTTCAAATCACCTAAGGGCATCCTCACTACCACACCAAATCAAAACGGTTTTGAGTACAAGGATGACAACATATTCAGCAGTACCATCCAGAAGCCCCAGAAATAAAGTAGGAACAAAAGACTACTGCGCTGAACACAAGACACAGTCAACTGTCCCTGTTTTCTTTCCCCCTTTATCTTGAAAGTTAATCCCCATAGAAGGAATTTTTCTATTGAAGAAGGTGAACACTACAAAAAGCACAGTACATTTTAGTGATGGTTAGCTGTTTAAATTTATAATTGACTCCACTTGCCAACTTTGCTCAGGAAACCTCAATTAAAAGAACCATGCAGCTGGCTATGTTGCTTAAATCGTTCAAATTTGTTCTTCAAGAAAGGAAAAGGACGAGAGAAGCTGCTGAGAGTAAAGGAATCTTCAAAAAAGGGAAACAAATCAATAGCTCTTAAGATTTACTCAAAAGTCAGCTGGAAACAGACCAACTTCTTTTATTGCAATTGTTAGGCAGGAATTGGGAAATACAGGGGACCTCTAGCATGTTACAGCTGTTAGAAACAATTAATTATTTGCTTGGGGGGCACAATGTGATGTATTGCTTGTTCTAAACGACCTAACAAGGCTCATAAAGAATTTATGAGTAATGACATAATCGCTTCTTTATGTAATATGCTTAGACATTTATGTTACATACAGGGGGATTTCTAAAGCAAATGCTGATTTTTAAGACAGGAAATTAAAAAAATAATGCAACATTCTAGAAGTCTTTTTTTCAGAGCACAACATAAGGAAAGGCAACTTAAAGCCAGATATTAAAAATGGTTATTAAATATATATATATGAAGGTGTAATTTCAGAAAGTGAATGCCTTCTTCACTTCCTCGTCAAATGTACACTTCCAGGTATTGCATTTTTGGACTTCTAAGATGACGATCACTATTTTGCAACTATGAAAAACCCTTTATAGAAAGGTTTTGTAATGCTTTATGAATACTAACAGAGAAAGTACATTCCTTTACAGAAAACTATCCCTGCCTCACAGAATTAATTGTTTGCCAGCTAAACAGGACCTCTTTAACACATGCCCAGAGTTCAAGAACAAGGTCAATCAGCAAGACCACATTTGCAAAGGAAGTTCACAGTCAGCTAACACTGGCTTATTCCAGAGAAGAAGGTCTAAAAGGTTTTTTCTTTATTATGGAATCTTTCTATGATCATTTGCCACCCCAAGGCTGTCATCATAAACTGAGATTTAAACTCAGACATGCATGGTGGAGTCTTTGCATGAAGTACTGCTGTAGCGGATACTTTGGAAGGAAGGTGGGCGCCTCATCAATCTGTTATTGCAACAGGCTTAAAATCCTGATGTAAAAATAATAGGGAAAACACCCCACTTCACTCAGACTAAACTTTTTGTTGGGTGAGTCTGTCTCTATTTTTTCCTAATACTTACACAGTACTATAAACCCAAGCAGCATTTTTCAAACAATTATAGATTGTTGTTATTCTGAAGAACTTATCAGACATTTAATGCCTTACTGCTGTATTGCTGTGTGTTTTCAAGGAGTATTTGGCACTGACACATCAGTGAGAATGGAAATTACAACAAGAATTGATTACTAGGCTTTCTGGTTCACTCCTTTCTAATGCAGCAGTCTTCTGCAGGATATTTTCCCAGGCTTTAAGCACTGAAATTGTAGGAAGCTCTATTGACAGTGGTTTTACACTTTCATTTACAAGAATAAGCCATAATGGAATAGATCCCATGACTTAATGACTGGAATTAAGAAAAAGGAAAGTCAGAATTTCCACAACAGAACTATCTTCTTGTACCAGTCCTTCCTTAGCAGTTACACTTTTTTGACAGCATACACACTTAGGTCTTTTAACTTCTCCTTATATATCATTTAATCAGTGCCTTTTTTAAAAAAAAAATTGATTTGGTAAGCATGCTTCAAATACTGAGGTATTAACTGCTATTTTTGGCGACATAAAAAACTTCTATCGCTTTGATATTATGCAGTAAAAATGAGTATTGAAAACATAAAAATTAAAAACAACTGATACGATGAGCTGGAAATGCATTTGACTCTGAAGCTGTAAGTATGATTGATGAAAGCGCTATTTTTAGGGAAAGATTTTTCTTATTCTTTCATAAGACTTGAGCTCTCTTACATCTATTCTGGCACAAAGTTCCATTGCCCAAATCAAGTTGCTGTTAATATCTTTCCCTCAACAGCAGATAGGCTAAAATTGGGATCATTCAGTGCACCACAGAACCAGGGTAATCTCAAGGAAAGTTCTTTGATGAGAAAAATAATTTTCACCGTTCTTCTCAGGCCCCAGTACATAGCAATGATGGGAATAGTGTCACACCCTGGAAAATCTCTAAGAGCTGGCATGAAGAAGGAGGTTTAGAATAAACTTTATTTGTGGGAGGTGGAAAGACTCTTAAAATCCTACGGCACACCACCGGGGTAATCAGAGCCTATAAGCAGTACCAGTGCAGTGATGTTATCCATGGGCAGCAGCACTTGTGCCCCTGAAAGACTGCTTATTAAGGACAGGATTTCTTTACGGGAATATTACCATATGGGAATTTGTTCATTGCTGGTTGCCCATGCAGGCCACAAACTACAAAATGCAATAGTCAGTATACTCAGAGAATAACTCTCTCTCTGAAGACTAGCTTTCTTGTCAGTGATTAGCAAACAGGTTGTCTCCATTAAGTTTCCAGTACATGGGTCTCAAAAGCACTAGGTCAGTCATCACACTTAGTATCACAGAATCATATCATAGAACCATAAAATGGTTTGGGTTGGAAGGGACCTTAAAGATCATCTAGTTCCAACCGCACCTTACATGGGCAGGGACACCTTCCACTAGACCAGATTACTCAAAGCCCCATCCAACCTGGCCTTGAGTACTTCCAGGAATGGGGCATCCACAGCTTCTCTGGGCAGCCTCTTCCGGTGTCTCACCAACCTCAGAGTAAAGAATTTCTTCCTAATATCTAATCTAAATCTACCCTCTTTCAGTTTAAAACCATTACCCCTCATCCTATCACTACACTCCCTGATAAAGAGTCCCTCCCCATCTTTTCTGTAGGCCCCCTTTAGGTACTGGAAGGCTGCTATATGGTCTCGCCAGAGCCTTCTCTTCTCCAGGCTGAACAACCCCAACTCTCAGCCTGTCTTCATAGGAGAGGTCCTTGATAAAGTCACTAGGGATCAAATAGACAAGGCCAAGGTCTCTCCATCTGAGCACTAACATGAAGTGGTTTTCACTGCTTCTGCCCCAACTACACCTGTCGTGGTGGATCTGAGATTTCAGTCTCCTGTCTTATCAAGAAACCATCTTCCCAGCAGAACTTGACAGATAGGGTGTAATTACACCTGCAGAAATGGAGGTCTGGGTAGCTACAGCAGTAACTAAGATTACCCCAATGATAACACTGCACCATTCATCGCAACAACAGTCAGGGCACGAAAGGTACAGTGCCCTGGCTGGAGGCTGCGTCCACCCTTTGGCCCTTTAGCAAAAGAACACAGATGGTATCATTATAAGGCTTGTCACGTAGAGAGGGCCTGCTGGGAGAATCTCAGGAGCCCTGCACAACCAAGATAAGAGGGAGATTTTAATCTAATTTTATCACTTTAAACAGTATTACCTGGGCTTCTTGGCATGCAGCTCTTCGTAGCAGGTTATCGCTATTAGGTAAGACAGAAAAGAGAGTGGACATTAGGTTATGTAAGTTTAAAACAATTTCCTCATTTTTAAAGTGTAGGTACATACTCTTTTTACACACACTTTGACAGCTCTAAAATAAAAAATACAGGTTCTTTAAGACCTATTTAACACATTTTAAGGATGAAACACACCCATTTAAGCACACATGCATAATTTTTTTCTGTATGTGCACACCAACACCCTTTCTATAGTAAAGAAAAGCAGAAAACAAAAACCAGGATGCCAAGTGTGCTGAGATTACATAAACTACAAGACGCTATATAACTGTGATTTAATTTTAAATTGCTACATAACTGTATTCCAGATCTAAGGTGTGGTTTTTTTCAATGTTAATACTGCCTGTTATTTACACTGAAGGTACTTACCATTCTGGCATTATAGAAGGAATTTAGAGTAGATTTAAGTGTAACTTCCATGGACTTAAATCTTTGTGCATTGTAATTGTGAACTCCTCCCTCCATCAGTTTGTAAGCCACATGTTAATGCAGCACTTACCACCCACCTGTCTGAGCATGGCCTAAAGCAGTAACTCAGAGAGGCGAGAATCACTCAACTCGCCTAAGTGAAGTTTAAAAATAAAGAAGAAAATATCAGTACTAGATATGTCACTGATGGTCATTTCAGAAAGAAATTCCAGACTAATCCTTGTGCTTGTCATTCGTGACAGACAGCATTAGGAAGGTGGCAAGCAGGGTATAGCTGGCAAGCAAACTGGAGACAGAGCTACTGAGTGAGGAATAAAATTCTGTTCTTCCCCAGACCAAAAAATGCCCTGTTGGCCCTTGCAGACAAAACAGAAAGTCCGGTTCTGCAGTGCCCAAAGTCTCACCTGTCCTCTAGATACCAGACACTCCCCCTTCTTGCTAAAACCAAAGAACTCCTTCAGCTTGCCAATACCTGGCAAGACAGTATATTAGTGTCTAAAAAAATATCAAGTATGAAAAACCCAGTTATAGTCTGCATACCAAAATGAATACACTACAGCAATTAAAAGGATTCAAGGCCAATCATGAAAAACAAGTGACTAGGAAAGCAGCACACCCCCGCCACAAAGTGTGGCTCATCAGGCTGAATCCTGCAATGGAAACAGCAGAATAGAAGGAAAGGCCTCGGTCAGACCTCTAGACCCAAACCCAAATGCTATCTACTCAATTCCATGAGTTTATGCTATTTATCCGTCACTGGAGCTATATAAGCTGCTCTTTTTGGCGTCACCTAAAGATGCTGCAATGCCATGAAAGCAAAAGTAGGGTGACTTCAGGTGAGACATAAAGTTGGGTTCTGAGAAAATAACTCTACAGCAAAAAAGCCACAGATTTATTCCTGGTAATAATAAAAAGTCAGAGGAAGAATTCAAGCATGAAAAAAGAAAATATGTGAATAATACCTCACCCAGACAACAAGTAACTGGAATGTCTAAAAAAAATTTCCTCAGAGGCATGCTTTTAACTGTCATGTTTGCTTCTTAAAGCCAAAGGAATAAGTAATTTGTATTAAGCACCTGAAATATTACTTAGAGGAGTGACAGACTTGTTTTTGATTGCAGCAATATAATGAAAGCGCACTAGTTAAAATAACTACCTCTGAAAAGGTTTGTCTTCCAAGCTAAACAACATTGTCACAGCTAATTCCAGCTCAATCAAGACAGCATGAGCCCTCATATAGGGACATTTTTTCCCCTTCTGTAACTATGTGTGGCCAGAGCAAACACAAAGCAATTTCAATTTCAATAGGTAACGTTGAAATATTATGGGATATCAAGAAAACCCCACTATCAAATGATGGCTGCACAGTTCATGTATTTGACAATTCCTGTCCTAACCTTATTAATAAACTCTAGTCAAATCCATGTTATCTGTTTACTTGACATTGATGCTATTTTGTTCAGAAGTCAAGCTGGGTCACATCATCAGCCCGTATGTTTTCCTGGTGCCCACAACCTTATCCTGCAGTGCTAATCGCTTTTAAAATGGAGTCCAGCACAAGTTTTCAAATGCAAGCAAAAGATACTGTGCTCTCTGTCCTAACCTGCAAAGACCCCCAAAATAACTGTCAAGGATGCAAGCTTGATTCAGCTCAAGGGAGTCTTAACCATAAAAATTAGGCTTGACAGTTTAGATGTCAACATTTAAGCTTATTTTCTCCTGCACTGAAGCATTTACAGAAAAAGAAAAAGTTTACTCTGACACAGAACATTTTGGTGTCAAAGGAAAGGTTTAGGTTCTGAGACCAGAAGAACCATTTACTGTCAAGTAACTTATAGGTGATTTGTCTCACCTTTCCAGTAGCACAGCACCCCCAGAATCCTATGCCATCCCAGCCATATTCACAGGATTCCCACTAGGACATATATTTCAAAGTCATCTGAGTATGGCTTAAAGATGTGCCAAGTTTGGCTTAAAGATGCCAGGTAACAGGAAAAATTTTATTTCCTTGAAGTGTTACGTCAACACTGAACTACTGTCATACTTTAAAAAAAGGCGCAAGTACACTCAGAGAGGTGTATTTGTGAGAACAGCAGTCCTCCTTCTGTATCACAGCTCTTACCTTTACTCATCTCACATGGCTCACCTAAAATACCACAAGTGAGTCTTGAAGTCCTCTGCAGGTCATACCAATTAATAAATACAGCTAGAAAAATGTTAAAAATAGCAAAAAGGTAACTTCTTAAAGTCTTCTGTCTCAGTATGTATTAGTTTATCAAAATATGGCTGCATACCAGCTCCCAGAGAAGAACAGACTTTAATAATAAATATAAAATTTTGTTGATTTTTTTTGTACTTTATTGACTAGTATTATGTAGTAACAAAGCCTTTTCAACGATACGCGAACATCAGCAGGTGAAGGCTGAGGGAAATTGCTGCACTGCCTTAAAGAACACACAGAGATTTCTTCTGACTTGCACCATGTCCACAGCAAACTAAAAATCAATTTTTACTTTATGTTTCCCCTAAGGGCTTACAGACACAACTCCGGCCTTAAAGCAAAACAGACATGCAGTATTGCATCTGCTGGCCAACCCAGGGCAGCCTTCCCGCTGTGAGAATTAAGCATCACACAGCTTACAACTGGGCCAACTTGCTTAAGCAGTAAAAAATTGGGAGACAGAGAGGAAAGAGCAGCGGCGGAGGGATATGGAAGAAAGAGGATATCCTAAGCTGAACTCACGGACAGAACTTTGACTGGTTTGACAAAGATATCAGTCAACCCTGCAAGGCTGGCAGCCACTCCCGCACAGACTCTTCGGAGAACAGGGGAGGCTTACGCCAAAGCAAGGAACCACCGCAGAAAACAACTGTCCAGAGCTCACCAGGCACCAGCCGTGTCAGGCTGCCAGAACACACCGGGCTGTGAGAGCACAACACGCGTACGACCTGCTCGAACAGGGGCTGTTCTGATTTGTCTGCAACGTCCCTGGCACAGGGCTGGTGGCCACTGCTCCTGTCCTAAGCGTTTTCAGCTAGAATAGGGAATTAACACTCTTAGATATAAGCACACAGATCCACGCAATTTAGTACATATGCTCCCCCCGCTGAGACTGCATCCTCTGCCCAAATGCCAGCACGAGGCCAGGGCTGACAGGACAGTTACCATGATGAAAGGTGTGAGGTCCTATTTCAAAAAGGGTTATCAGACTTTTAAGTACATTTAAGTAAGAAGAAGCCTAAAAACTCTGCAGTTCAGTGTTTGCATCAAAACACAGAGTTTTGTGAAGAGAAACTTGACCAAAGCTATGCATATAGGATCACTCCTCAGGAGCTATAACAGAACTCCTAAAAGAGATTTTATCTTAGCAGAGAGCTTTTTGGCTGCTTCCAATACAGCAAGAGCACAGCATCCTCTTTGCTGGATATTAGCATTTACTTCCAGCTTGGCTTTGGAAGGGCATGAAAGACAAATCTTAGTTTTCATCAGCTTTAACCAACACTCAGAATTTATACACTGTTTTTTTGACAAGGTTTGATGAAACAAAGTCAGTCACTCAGGAAGTATATACAGAAAGGTGACAAAGTAAGTTATCAGTTGGCAAACACACAGACGCTAACATTCAAATTATAGATAACAATAACACTCGGATTACTGGCAAGCTGTCAAAGGCTCAGATGCCTTGCCAGCATTTTCTACAGAGAAAGTCAATACTTTAACATATACAGAGTAAAACTGAGTATCCGAGGAGTCCACTGCCTCAGTACAATATCGAGAGTCCCCATCCTGACAAAGTGACGATCACTTACCCAGTGACACCACGGTAACAGTCTGGACAAATCTGACAATCAGTTAAGCT
Organism: Burhinus oedicnemus; assembly: GCA_008921705.1. Lineage (NCBI taxonomy): Eukaryota > Metazoa > Chordata > Aves > Charadriiformes > Burhinidae > Burhinus > Burhinus oedicnemus. The sequence continues at coordinate 469,787 of VFFE01006974.1, read as the reverse complement.
GATGTCCATCATACCAGAGATTAAATTTCTGCTGATTTGACATAGCTGGTGACTCACTGCACCACCTGGACATATAAAGACCAGCAGCAGCTCAAATCAGGAAAGATGACCCAGGACACAAAGGTGAGAGGGGCTTCCAAACTTGGCGGAAATTCTAAAACAATCATATGGTACCTTTACTTCATCTGTAATCATCCTCATCTGTGTATGTTGAACAGAAGTAAGTTACTGTGTATGAGCACATATCTGACAACCTGCATACCCTCTAAGCTTTGATCTAGTACATTAAATTTGGTGTCCCTCGTACCTGTAGTATGATACGCTCTAGATTAAAATGATGCTAATACATAAATTAATGCAATCCAGAGAAATTAAAGAGAGACAATCTCACACGTGACAACACTGAGTTACCTTCTTACTTCTCCAATACTACAGGAGTATTTGCTATCCTAAATAGCAGACAATGGATTTTTAAAACATATTCTTTTATGAGAAACAAAGAAATTTTAAGACTTACTAGGGTTTTTTAAGAATAGCAAGTGGGTTTTAGTTAACAGTAGTTCAACCAGACATAATACCTATCATCTTATACATGAAAAACATTTGCCACCTCCTGATCGATGTCTCCTTATCTTCTGTTACATTACATACTTAGAACGGCTGAATCACAAATGGGGGAGAAGGAATCAGGACAAGGTTTCCCCTTTACTCTTCCGTTCATCCAAAAACCCCTTACAGTTAAATCAGGCAGTATTTGAACACACAACTCCAAAGATGAAAGGCTAACACAGCGATCCAGAAACTAAATGCTGCATGAAGAAAGTATCATACAAGACTGGGCTAAGAAGCTTCTCAACCTTTACAGTTACCGTCATCCACAACCTTTAGACTAACTCAGCGATGAACCATTACACTCCAATGCCCCTCTTTCCTCTACACCCTGTGAAGCACAAGGGCGTCCACATCAGACCCCACAGCACAGTCTGCAGGATGCAGGAGGGGGACACCCAGGTCCATTTCCAGCCAGGAAAGAGGCACAGAGGACAAGTCTGGAAAAGGTAACATTCTTCTTATCATCTGTATTTGTCCATGTAGCATCCTCCAAAGTCTTAAGAAAGTACTCCAGAGCTCTTCTGCCCCTATGGACACGTAGACACTGACTACAGAAGAGTTGCTGTGTATCTGCAGACAGACTGTTATTTACAATAGCTCCACTTAATGCAGGCATCACAGCCTCTGCATCCAAACAAACCTTGAGAAGTCAAAAAAGCAAACGATCTTCTCCTTGCAAGAGAAATATCTTAGAAAATCCACAAGGATGGAAAACCCAAGAAGAAGGATGCAGGATGGGGGAGGGGAAAAACCCTTTCTTCAGCTGCAAATAAACAAGCAACATCTCAGACAGCTAATTCCAAGAAGTCAGAGGCTACCCTGAACTGATGCTGTGCTAAAGCAAACCCCTTTGTCAGGAACTCCAGTGATACCAGAAACCAGAGCGCAAGACTTCACTAAACCTTTAATCTGTTCTAAAAGGGCAAATATAAATCAAGTGTGCCTCGTGCATAGTGATTTAGGCTCTGATGCCAATAGGCAGCAAGTCTCACAGCCAACATAGCCCATACGTAGTTCCCTCATTAACCTCTTCAAGTGTTGCCTGCGGCAGTTTGTGCATGGGGCAAAAGGCACCTCTCATGCTCCCCAACAGCGCTGGTACAATAAAGAAACTGGGGAGAAAGATTGTACAAAAAAACCCCACCAAAAGCCATTGCCACATCTGGAGGCAGAACAGAAGCTGCAGAGAGGGATCCTGGCCTATTCCCTGCTGTCCAGCAGCCACAAGGTAAGTAAGGCCTTCGCTGTGCACAGAGTAGCACAGTAGGGCTGCTGAGACCACCTTTGAATTTCTACATTCTTGCCATCAGGCTCTTCCATCATTCCTCATTTTTCTATTCCCTGCCTAAAACAATCCTCCACAGATATCAAGAAATGGCTAAACAGTTGCCACTTTTTCCGAACAGAATTTAAATCTCTGAAAGCAGTACTTACAGCTGTACTGTCAGTTTACATCAAAGTCAGGCAGAGCTGTTTGTCATCACAGGATTTCCTACCTTGCATTTCCAATGTCTGGTAAGGAAATGCTGTATTTTCCCTTATAGAAAAAAGGGGATATTTAAGAATGGGATGCGTAAACATTTTTTTCCCCCCACTACATCATCTGGGTTAAAGCACCGTGCTTACACTTGGTGCAAATAACCTCTCAGCACTGAAATCTAGATACCAGAAGTTCCCTTTTTGTTTGTTTGCCTTTCATATCTTCCTCCTTATTCACTACCATATCACCCATGGTATGCTTCACATTCTCTGTGATCATAACGTGTTTTCACAGTTATTGCACAGGAAATCAATAGAGCTGAAATGAACAGTACACAGGCACATGAATTCCCAGAAACAACAGACATGAAGGGGAGACTGGTTGTGCCTGACACTGCTCCTGGGCCTCCTCAGGTGACTGCTCTCCATAAGCACAAGGAGCAGACATAGTCTTTTTTTTAATGCTCTATTTCAGTAGCTCTCTATAGCACCCAGGCCTGACATGCGCTCTGCTGTCATTAGTATCTCGGGCAACAGAAGGCCAGCCAAGAGGCCACCCACATAAGCAGGGTACCTGGGAAGGTCAGAGGCTGCTCTGCCCCACCAGCCAGCCCCACACATGAATGCCACCGCGCAATTTCTTCCTCCTCGTTTTGTACACTAAGTTTAGTATTTTGGCTAAGAGGTATCTAGAATGATAGAACTTCAAACTCATTTACATTTCACTATTTTATCTGAATTCAAGATGTCAGAGGGAAAAGTGGAATGCAAGCTCAAGGATCCACTGACATTACACAAAGGTGTTGAAAAAACCCAACCCGTTCAGTACAAATACTTACTGCTTACAACAAGGCACTATACCATGTACTTCTTTTCTGTCTGTTGGTCCATGTAGACATACATGTGAAACCATAACCTTGTCACCACCACTTTCACACCGTTAATTTTCCACCTTACCAGAGCCTGCCCTACAATCAGCAATTACAAGGAAAAAAGTATGGAGGTAGAGTTTTTTTGCTGCTTGCCCTGCAGTCAACTGAGCCTTAGTGCTTCAGGTAAGAAGTAAGCAACTAAAGCAGATGTACCATTCAAAACAAAGACTGATTTAATGCAAAGGTCCCTAGGCAAAAGGAAATAAAGAAGGAAAGTATAACAAACAACATAAACAGATTTATTTTCCTAAGTTTTCCACTGAGGCTTTGGCAGCATTTTAATGTAAGCAGAAAAGAACACTGCTAAAATCATGACTTAACAATTAAAAAGGCATTAAGACAGTGACAGAATAAACAGCAGCACCAAAACTAACAACTTCTTAAAATGATTTGGTTAGACTTGCATTTTAGTCAGATGTATTAACCATAATCTTAAAGGACAGGGATTACAATATAAGCCTAGCTATTTCACAATCACGAGGGAGGATTTTACTTACTGTCGGGAACATTTGCTCCACAGATAGCCAGTGGAAATGACACCCTGCTAGGCACGACTTATGTTAGCAGTACTGCTGCTGCAGCAGTCGACGGGCTCCTTCCAGCTAGCTGGGCGACAACAGCGAGGCAGGCGCCCCAGGGAGGCACAGTGCAGGGCTGCCGCCCGTGCCGTGCCTCAAGAGAGGCACAAGCGCTCGTCCAACAGAAATTCTGGCATCTTTCATGAGGTGTACGGCACCATAAAAAAGAAAAAAAAAAAAAAAAAAAAAAAGGAGGCGGGAAAACCCACCCACCCACGGGCACACGACCACCATGTGGCGATGGCCGCCTTCTGGGCACGAAGGTGGTTGTCCCTCAGCCTGGTCCCAGTGGCACCACGTGCAGGTGTAGAGCCTCTGGTTTCTCTCACCCTTATAATTTTGGTTAACAACAAGCAAGCCGAGGATATGCACCCGGCTGATACCATATTTTTTGGTTTAGGTTAGAAGAGAGGAATCATTCTCCTCTCTAACAGGCCCCGGAATGATTCAAGCCACGCCGACACCACTTTTTGTTTCAAACTACCGCCTGAACTAGCCCCGAACCTACAACAAGGCCAAGGTGGGAAGTCACAAAAAGCCACTGAGCCTTCCTATGCTGCTGGAGGCCGGGGCAGAGCCGCCACCCCCCCGAGGCGCCCCAGCCCCTCCGAGGGGAGCCCCTCCATTTTAACAGCCGCGAGGGGGGGACGGCCTTAGGCAGAGGGCCCTGCAGCCCGGCCACCCGAGGCGAACACGGCGGCCATGCCATCGCCCCTCGGTGAGGCCGGTGGCTTGTGAAAGCCCGCGGGCACGGGGCCGGGCCGGCGGCCCCGCTCTCCCACCCGCCCCGCCCCTCACCCCTTCCCCCAGCCGGCAGTTACCAGTGCTTCCCATACAGCCAGTGCCCGCCCCAGCTCAGCAGGCAGACCCCGAACGTGGTTTTCTTCCAGTGATTCCTCAGGGTGGTCAGGACTTTCACCGCCCCGGCCATGCCGCCCCCGGCCGCCCCGGGGCCAACCGGCCGCCCCTCAGGATGGGCCGGCGGGAACCGAGAAGCGCCGCCGCTCCCGCCGCCCGGCGCGGCTCGGCTGGAAACGGCTCCCCCGGCACCGACGTTCCGCGCAGCGACGCGCTCCCCGGCCCCGCAGGGAGGGCGGGAGGTGTCCGCTGGGCTCCGGCCCCCGGCTCGGGGTGGTGTGTGGGGGCCTCTCCCGGCCCCCGCCGTGCCGGTTTTGGTCAACCTGCCCCCGCCCATGGAGCGCGGGGCTGAGGAGATCTCATCCCCCATCCATGATGCTGTGCCCCGGTCTTGGGCCTTGTGTGCCCCCAGATGCAGTCCGGGCACCCTACCTCAATTTAGGGGGGGAAAAAGAAAAAGTCCCGATGAAGAGTGTTTTCACACCCACCCGTGTCCCAGCCCTCGCAGCCTTGCAGCGTGGCCATCCTCCAGCCCACGAGGCGACCCACGGCCATGGGCTCTTGCCAGGAAGCCCCAGCTACCACAAGAAGCGAGGGGAGCAGGAGGTGTTCTGTGTGGCAGAGGATAAAAATGCATGGGTGTTTTTCCCCACTCCTAGAAATATCCAAGGTGCTCCCCCAAAAAAAACAACCAGAAAATATTTCTGAAGGTTCATCTAAAAGAAAAGTTGCCTAGGAGGTACCTGGGGTTTGCTGTTTAAGCCCCACCAGTGGGATGACCACATGCACCAAGAGGAATGTCTCCAACCATGCATGAAAGACAGACCGTCCTTGCAAGGATGCCATAGAGTCATGAACTGCACAAACGTCCTGCCAGGGAAAGGCGAAGACACGACCAAGTGGCAAGAGCTGACCTCATGATGGGAAAAGCTTTGGGACAATCTAGTGATGGTGGCCCCTTCTAGCGTTGACTCTAGCCATGGCTGCCTGTGATGCCTGAAAGATGGTGAACAGCCTCAGACATTTCACAAAAGTGCCAAGTGGAGGCATGTGTGGCTAATATTCAAAGGCACCTTGTCCTGTGAGAAAGGAAGACAGATGGTGGGCCATTCAGAATGAATTGTTGGCTAAATAAGTGGTGTCAGGAAGCAACGCTGCTTTTGTAGACCCTCGTCCTCCTCTTGACAGGGACCCGGGCTTGCAGACTCAGGACAACGAAGATGCAGTCTGGCAAGGACCAGCAGGTCAGGATAATGAACATAACACTGGACAGAAAATTTTTTTCTGAATGCTTTTTCCCTCTTGCAAAATGCTGTTTTGAGCAAAATCTGAACATTTACAAGAATGTCCAAGTCAATAAAATGGCTTTTGTGTAAAAAGCATCCCCAAATCCTTCTGCTTAATGATGTCTGGATGGGATGTGAGTAGTAACATAAGGGGGCTGCTTGAAAGCAAATTTGGGAATCTGGGTATGCAAAAGTCTGTTCTGCAAGAATCAAGTTGATGCAGAAGACAGTCCAAAAGACACTCTGCTGTTAGTGATAAGGAAAGCAGATTAAACCCTATGGATTAATTTCCCTACTATGTTCTGGGTTTTCTTTTCCCTTCATTTTGTAGAGTAGAAGATTTGGGATATGTTTTTCTAAGAAAAACATTAAATTATGAGCTCCTGATGCATATTTCAGGCACATCCTCATCTAGTAGCCATCGCTTCCCACTTAAATATTCCATGTTCATCTGTCCAGTGCATCTCAGTGTGCTAAGTACATGTACTTGATGCGCTGCTGAATGTTGCAGGTGGTGTGGAGTGATTAAATGTCCTACCTTTTTTTTTTTTGTGTTGTCTTACTTTTTGTGAGGATTCAGGTGGTGTGGCCAACTGCTAACAGCAACCATAGCAACAGATACTAGTACTCTCATCCTGCTTTCCGTAGCTTATGAAAAGATTGTGTGCTGATAAATACTTTTCAAATTCATAATTCTCATGAGGTGCCACAAATAATTTATAAGCATCTGTAGCCTCCTATTTTGCAACCAGGTCTACTGAGTACAGTTGTGTTTATTAGCAATGCTTCCAAAACAAGCTCGAATTTTTAAAATAAAACCTCTTTAGTATGTCAATACATGTTTGGAGCCGTCAGAAAAATGCTTAAATATATGAAAGACCTGAATATGTTTAAGATGGCTGAGTGGAAATTTTCCTGAGTTCATATGTATGAAAACATATCAGAGTTAGCACAAATGAGAAATTTTAGCTCAAGTACTAGTTGTCTTTCAAAATTCCCAGCAGAGGGACTTGACCCTGCTCTGAGCAGCCTGGCTGGACTGGATGAATCATAGAATCGTTTTGGTTGGAAAAGACCTTTAAGATCATCAAGTCCAACCGTTAACCTAGCACTGCCAAGTCCACCACTAAACCATATCCCTCAGCACTACATCTACACGTCTCTTAAATACCTCCAGGGATGGCGACTCAACCACTTCCCTGGGCAGCCTGTTCCAATGAGCTCCAGAGGTCCTGTTCCACCTCCACCATTCTGGGATTGTGAGATGTTATCTGAGAATTTGGGCTGGTGATTTTGAGATGGGGCTTTTCGAAGAGAACTGCCCGTAGAAAAAAGAAACACTGCAGATAACAACAACAGATTGTGCACTTGTTTCGTTACTTGGCTTTACTTAGGATGCAGCGTCCATTTTGAAATCCCTCCTGGCAAACACATATGTCCTAGTTTTTGGCTGTGGCCATCTGATCACCCTCAAGGTAGATCAAACCTGCCGTGCTGCTGCATGTACCAGGTACTACCATTTTAGCTCTCCTAGTTTTTTGTATGTCAACTCAATAGAAGAAGGTATTAGAGTATGTGCAATGGAAAATGAGAGGATGAAGTGTTGATCTCGAACATCCTCTAGATTATATACCATAGTCATTTTTTAGGCCAAGTAAAAACAACTGCTACCTTTTTCAGAAAACTGCTCAGAGGAGGCTGGAATATGTGTTTTGCTTTCTTATGATTGGTAGAAGGTTTGTGTAAAAAAGAGTCATTTGAAAAGATGCTCTGCAACTCTAATACTTGACCAGGGATGTGTCACCTAAAATTATCGTACAAGTTGTTTGTGAAGACAGGTGGATGCCTCATCCTGATTACTCATGTCTGACCCATTTTTGAAGAACAATTTTTCTATCATCTTATCTCTACCATCAGTGTCAAGCCTGTTAGCAGAAGAAGCCTCAGATACATGATCATGCTTCAGGGACACATTTTCTTGTAACTTAGGGAAGTCACTTGCTTGATGATCTCAATTCTTCTTACTAGCCAGAGAATATGGGTGAAACAGTAGAAATTTTTGTCTACTACTTGGCAGTGCCCTAAAACTGACAAGGACAAAGAATGATTTAGTCTCCTTTTCTGTCCAGCACAATCTCAAGTCCTCACCTCAGCTAACTCATCTGGGTTGCTGTTTTTCTCTTGTGCTTGTTTCTCTGGGAATGGGATTGAACATATGTAAGCATTTTACTGAAGTCACCGGTTTCATCACTTGGTATGTAGTTTTGAGTGGGACCTTCGAAATCAGAAACATAAATCCTGTTCACAGCCACCACTTAGTGCTAGTGGGGCTTTATTCAAATTCATGGTCTGAAAGCTGATTCTAGACATGTTGTCTATAGGTAATCCTCATATGGCTGAACTGGATGACCCCATCCTGCATCTCCAGTAAGCTCTGCATCAGCACTGTACAAGGGCAGAGGAGATTTTTTGCATGATGGTAACATGAAGGATATGTACCTGTGTGTGCATAAAAGAAAAGTATGTACCCAGTCAGTGTAGTTGCTCTGTCGTCCTTACAGCAACGGAGAATTGAGACCCCTCTGCCTGCTGGTTATTCTGCCATTTGTGACTCAGCTAAGGATGGGCTGAGGGCCACAAATAGCAGTGCTGTCAACCACATCTCCTGCCATCATGGTGATAGTGTGTCTTCAGGTGCTTTCTTACAAGTAAAATGCAAACAGACACTTGTATTGCAAAGAGACCAAATTTGTTGCTCTGTAGGAGCTGTGTGTTTGCCACACCAATGTAAGCCTGTGTTCCTGCCGGACCGAGGCAGCATTATTTCTGGTTGCAGTCTGCGCCCCCACCCCCTCCCTTGTTACACATGATTAATGTCACTGTGGCCAGAGTGACAAGGGAGAGCATCTTCACACAGCCTTCAAGCTTTTGTGCAGCTGATGAGAAAAACCCCAGACTAAATCTCTCCATGCCTCTAGCCCAGTGAGGGGGGTTCTAATTTGCTTTGCTTTAATTCCACATCACCTGAACACCAAGCATGATTTTACGTGGGGAAGAGCCCTTTTCCTGGGTGTATGGGAGCAGGACCGACTGTCTCTCCAGAGCGGGCTGTGGGATGGGAGCTCCAGCTTTTCTCTCCCCACAAGCTGTGGGCATAGGCTGGGCTGCAGAGACAGCTCTTCCTCTCCCTCTCCGGGGGCATTCCTGTGCTAGCTGAACCTCTGTTGGGTTTCTCAGTCCGTGTTTCTCTGCTTCTGTTCTCCAGGTTTTGTGTCCAGGGCCTGAAGCTGTTCCTCCACTGTATGTCCCAGGTCCCTCTCTGTTCCACCCCGGCCACCACCCTGTGTAAGTGAGGGGAGTGCTGCAGCCACTGAAGCTAATCAGTGAAAGTTCCTGCCTGTGAGACCAGAGAAAGTTCATGATGGATTCTCTTGCCCTCATTTCCAGCTCTGCCTGGAGGTGTGAGTCCCTGGGGTAGTCATGTCTGCAATCAGTGCCTGCTCCACTGACTTGGAGAAAGATCTGAATCACACTGGCAGGGTTTTTGGTTGGGTAACTCAGAGAGACTCTGCATGAGAATAATCTCTCTCCTTCCTTCCCCTCCACGCTCTTTCTTGGCTCTTCTGTAAGCAGAACACGACATGAGCTTCACCCTCCCTAGAAGGAAATTCAGGAACGTGCCTAGCATATTTCTACAGCAAAACCCACCACCTTTATGCCTTACCCCCTCTTCCCCCAACCGAACTATGACACAGAAATATTCCCCGATTCTCAGAGTTTATTAACCTTTTTTCCAAGGGAATGAATAGAGATATTCACAGCTTTTGAACAGCAGCAGAAACCCATTAAATTGCTCTGTGGCAATCTTGTCGGGAACTTGTTCCTTCAGCAGAGACACATTTCAGAAGGCTCTGCACTCACTCCCAACCTATTTGGATTTAGTAAATGCAGGTGCCACTGAGGCATTAGGGTGAGCAGCCCTGGATCCTAAGCTTTAAGCGTAGCGGGGTGACAGACAAAAATTTCTCTAAGTTTGTGGTCTCAGAACTGGCCAGAGATAGTAGGTTGCTCCTAGCACCAGTGAGATCTCCTCTGGGTCTGCTCCGAATGAAGGAACAAGGACAGTGCCCTGGGACTGGGATTAATCCGTTCACCCAGCAGCACAAACCCCTGCACAGAAAAATCTGTTGCAGTTCCTGTGCTAATACTAGCTGCTGTACACTCTGCTTTTCAGTGAAGGTCGCAATGAGAGCTACACTGAGGACATCAGTTTTGTTACTGGTACAGATTCCTACCCTTAAGAAAGTCCTGCTGACCCAGGCTAAGGTCACTCATCTCTGAGCTGATGCTGTTACTATGGGGCTGCTACATATGAAGGGGCTCTGCATAGAAAATAGGACGATACAGGGAGGCAGAGAGGAGGAGAGAGACCAAATGCATAGTGCAGTCGTGCTCACGGGATGTGATTGCCTCTCTAAGCAGCATCTATTTGGAAGGGACGTAGCTGTCATCCAGCATGCAGAAAACGCCTACCCTCCCCTGGGCTTAGATCTGCAAGCAGGTATTTTCACTTCTGCAGACAGAACCTGAGTGAGTGATTTAAACCGTGAGTATCTCCACTCAGGCATTTTGCTTCTGGCAGAGATTAATATTAATTGTTTAATAAAGAAAATAAGTCAATTCATATTCTCTGTACTTACCCCTGTTGTACAGCTGGATGGGCGAGAGGGTAGGAAATTAAGGCTTTTATACTGTTTCTTGATTTCAGTGTGTCCACAAACGTGATGTTACATACTACTTACCTATGTATACATTAATATATCACCTACCTGAAAATCCAGCTGTTGCCATATACCATCCTGGTTGCATCCTATAGCCAGATGATCTTATATTCAGAAGAGCTCCTGAAAACTACTAATACATCTCTAGCAATGATTCATTTTTCACTGAGGCAGTGACATCCTAATCTATGGACCAGATGGAGTGGGGCCTTGGGCAATTGTAATCAAAGAGCAACAGTCACAGTTTGGAGAAAAGAGAGATTCCCAGTTGGTTTCCTATTAAATGCTTCTATTTTCATTTTGTTTTGACTCAATTGTGTGCATCACCATGGCCCACTGAACACATCTGGCTGACATCTTAGATCGCATACCCAGCACATTACTGTGTTTGCTCGGAGTTCCACTTCTTCCAAAGTCAGTGGCAGTGCTCTGTGACGACAGGTTGTTTTATCCTTGTCCTTAGGTGGAGTTGGGGGAACAACAGAATCAGTCGCAGGCAAAGGCGGACTGAGAAAATCCATCACTGTAATGACAAACCACTCCCATTCCTCTTCACCAGCAAAATATCTTTGCCTCTGTAGAAGCTGGAAGATTAATTGACTTGGATTCTGGAGCGCAAAATGTGGCCACTTAGGAAAAATATAATCCCGCTGAGTTACTATAAATTCATCTGGTTCAGTCCCTGCCAAAAGATATATCCTGCATCTAATACTGACAATGACCTTTGCTTATGAATTGTTACTGGCCATTTCATCGGTCTGTGAAATAAAGGTCTTAATGTTTTCAGGTGTTGGTGAATGCAACTTGTACTTTCATTTTTTTAAAAAATCAGTTGAATTAGAATAAAATCTGATAGTCTGCTTTTTCATTGTCTCCTGACTTTCAAAGGTCATCTTTTTACTCTTCCCATGAGAAAAACTTGCTGGAATTACAGATCCTGTCATATACACTGTTTCCTTAGGTTTTGGAAGATGTTTGAGAATTCCTCCAAACATGTTTTCTGTATAAACTCTGTAGCATTTTCAGCAAATGTATTTCAAGAAGCTCTGTGGCTAGTTTAGTTTTTGTACAGTCTTACCTTGCATTTATCTTTCAGAAAGTTGCTAAGTGATATGGTTCTACAAATCATTGGTTTTATTCTTGTGTTATTAATTGATGCACTAATTTTGACACAGGAATTGCTTTTGAATTCCAAACAGTTTCTTTCACTGCATACAGTGTAGTTTCTTTGAATTCATATCACATTGTGATCTGGTGTCAGTTCAAAGGCTGGCTTTGCTTTTTGTGTTATTTAGACATCCTTTTCACTTAATATGCTGCTTTAAGGATGTCCGATAAGATGACGTTGAGGGCACTGTAAGACTCTGGGACTTGACTAGGCTCAATTAGAACAGCCTTGTATTTTACATTAAATGAAAGTGGTTTGAGCCACAGTTACCAGCCACTACTTGTTAGCCGTGCTCTCCAAATGCACCAGCGTTATTAACTCCATTTATATGAGGTGTTTTCTTGCTTTGTTTTCTTGCTTTCCCTTTCTAAGAACAGATGGGAAAAGTAATTTAAGCACTGAATACCATAAGGTACCTGGAGTAAAGTAAATTAAGGAAATACCATGAGTGAGAAAATGAAGCAGTTAAACCGCTAACAGGAGATTTACAGTTGAGAATTAACAGAGAAGATAAGCTTTGCCAGGAGACAGAAATCACTTGGTTCAGAGTGAATCTTGCAGAGGATGGAAAGGGCTCTGACATTACAGATACATGGAGAATCCCAAGTCATAGAAAAGAGGAGACTTGAGACACTAAACATGTAAAAGAGTTTATGGATTTATGCACACTGTAGCAAGTACTCGGAATTGGAATAATGTCCACTATATGACGAAAAATGCAAGGATTACTAGGGATTACATCACTTTACAAAAACATGCCAATAGTAACAGAAGGAATATACAGGATGGGTAAAGAAAACAAGGATAGCACCACTTGCTTAGATGAAAATTAGACAGCAAAAATGCACAATGCAGCAGCCAAAGATGAAAGGGTCTGACTGGAAGTAAATAGGACATTTCTTTTTCAACTGTTATACAGAAGCAAGTGTGTTGTCAGAAATATTTTAGCAGACGCTCGTAGGAGAGTCATACCTGGCAGAAAGTAAATATGGAAAACAGAATGGACAGTGATAAGCTTATTAAGCACAAAGAAGTATGTGAACAAAAGTGGAAAATAAATGGGAAATATATTGGAAAAGGCATTATTTGTAATAGTGACCCAGGAAAGATCTCAACTGAATACAGAGCAGGCCTGGAAGAGTCTCCCTCCCTTAGCCTCATGCTACCACCTCCTCCCCGCAATTCTCGTCTTTAGGAAAGTTACCCTTAAATCAGAGCCAAAGAGGGGATGTTAACAGGGTCATTGGCTGGAGGATGATAGAACAGGTACCGTCACACTCCTTTTTGTAGAGACAAAGCAGAGTATCTTCTAGTGCCAGAACTGCCAGGACAAAGCTAAGCAAACAAAGCGGAAAATTCTAGATAATGCAAATAATGTATGAATAAATGACATTAACATAACAAGTCAAATGAGTAGATCATGGTTGAGATGGCAGAGGAGGGTTTGTCCACATAGATGAGGAAAATGTGTGAAGATTCTTTGGGAAGATCAGTAACATGGAGACATTTGCCCCTAATCTAACTGCTTGCAGCGACCACCTGGAGCACTGTTGCATGGTGATGTTCAATGGATGTGCAACGGCGATATTAATACAGAGTCTGAGAAACTGAAGGCATTGATTAGGGGACGCTATTCCAATGGTGCACAGGACAAGAGTTCTTATGCACTTGTTTCTCCAAGGACACTCTTAGTGGTACTGCAAAGCTACGCTCAAAGCTGCGAAACAATGACTTCTGCACCACAGATGCCAGTGAAATGTGATATTGGCGTGTTCTACTAAAGAAATAGATTTTGGCTTGAATTCACAGAAAACAGTGTTTGCTGGAATTGGCCATGTCACACTCACTGAGATGGTCAAGCCAGTTGCTCCCAGGAATTGCTGTTTGCAGTTAAATGCACAGCTGGCAGGCATTTTGGGGGCCCGGACCCACTCCCAGCTACCCGTGTGCGAATGCAGTGGGTGTGGCTTAGAATTAGATTTTGTGTAATGATCTGACTTAGAAAAACAGCCAACCAAATATTCAAAGTTTTGTCCAACTTTAAACAAAAGACAGACTGTGATTGCCAGAGGTAGCTGCGAGGCAGACTATAGAGAAAATAAATAACATTTTTAGCAGAATTACTATTAAAAATTATGTAGAAACTCTCATTAGTTAGGATCAAAATGGACGTGTGAAGGTCCTTCAGGGACTGAAAAATCTAAACAAAGAGCCAGGAAAATATTCCACAGACTGTTAGAGACACTGAGGAAGCTGGTCAAGCTCACCATATATGCTGAAAATGCAGGTGATTTAGATGGTTCATTTAGATGACAGAAGGCAAGCTAGAGAGTGGTGTATCTGCTTGTGTGTATGTATGCTAGTTACCATTGCTGTATGAAAACGATGGGGCATGAGCAGCTGTGTATTCACTGGAGATTGTCACCTCCAGCACACGATTAGTTGCATGATCATCTCCAAACCCAAGAAAGGAGGGAGGGAGGAAGGGGGCAGTGCGTCTGTTCTTTCATCCAGGAGAGATGAGCAGCTGCAGGATCTGTGGGTTCATGGCTAGGCTACTGCTTTGTTCCCAAGCCAGCATGGCAGATCCGAGCAGCCGCAGCAGATTCCTTGCACTAATGCTGATCCTGAAATGTTGTTAAGCATCAATTTAGAAAGGAAGACGTGGTCTTATGACTAGGGCTTTGATGGCCAAGCTTTGATGGCCTGTCACTGCTGTGCTGTCAGGCTTTTCTGGCTGTTACACACGGGTGATGGGAGCTGAACAAGACGTAAGGCAGAGCTCTTGAAAGCCAGGTGGAATACACAGTTTGATTGCTTGGACTTGTCAAAACCTCACAGTTCACGACCCAGTGTATTTACGGGAGTCCCGCTGCCAGTAAGAATGGCAGGGGGACTCCCATAAATATGTTGAGTCGTCTCAGGTGTGGGTGCTGAGTCCCACCTCCACCACCACATCCTGGGCTGTGGGGAGCCACAGCTGTTTGCCCGCTCACACCCTGGGCAAGGCTTTGTCCCACAGCCTCACAAGTGGATGGGAGAGCCTGGACCAAGCATCAGTCACCAGGTATTTCACTGTAATGAAATGTGTATCCTGGTAATTTGTCGATAATTGTATCTTAGATTAATAGCCATTGATATCTTCCCTCACCAAGTTTATTTACTCCATGACATAGTTACTGTGTCTTAAACAGAAATCACCCCCAAGGTATCATCTAATTATCTCCTCATCATTCTGCAAATCTGTTTCGTATTACTAACAATCTTATTACTACAACTGCAACATTCATTAAGCAAACAGAGGACAATAAAGATACATACAATAATAGCAATTAAATTAAGTTTGAATCTCACAGTGAGTGATGGATAACTCTGGAGCAGATTGTTCTCATAGATTTTTGCCCATTATTTTCTGAGAAAGGTTTAAACAGCCTAAGAAAATCCTATTTCAATTGCAGGGTCCTTTTCTAGAGTCTGGCCATTTTATGCAACCCGGTTACCACAAAGTGGCACGGTCAGGACCAGAAATGGTCGCGCAGCCCTCCCCTTGTGAGTGGGGAGACCTCAGCAGAGACAGCATTGCTAGATTCCCATGGCAAACACCAGTCCCAGCACAGGCCGTCCCGGGGGGCTGCTGGAGACACGGTGAAGCTGAACTCTGTGACCATGATCCAGCATCTCTTGGGTACCTCAAATGGTCCCAAGTGATAGACTGAATGGCCTTGCATGGGACTAGGAAGCCACTACTTTCTTCTTGACATGTAGAGGCTCCTGATGTTGCCCTGAGTAAAGCAAAACCACAGAGGAGTTCTGGGCCATCCAAGTTTAAAAGCTTTGAGGCCTGATCCTCAGCTCGGGGAAGTAAATGGAAATACATTCACGAAGAGCAGACGGCTAGATTTTCAAGCTGTTGTTGCCTATCAGCTGTGCCAGGTTATATTTAGCTCTGTTACACCTGCACAGAGCCACTTGAACACGTATCAAAACAATTCCCATCCCTAGCTTTGATCCACACTGTCTAGTCCAACAGAAAATCATCATTTGTCTCACTGGTAAAATATCTGCTGACAAATTTAAGTTGTTTTTTTTTTCAGCTGCAAATGCATGAAAATATATTTGGAACATTTTATGGGTACATTGCACACCTGATGGAAACATTTATGACTGCTTCCTCTCTGGGTATATCAAAAATATCCTCATCCAACTTCACTATTTTTATCAACTCCACTCTTATACTTAATGTTCATTCAGGCCTGGAAATTTTTTTTTCTGAGTATGAGAGATGAGTTTATGACCCCTTTGGTATGCTCAGCCAAATAGCTAAAAAAGAAATCCACCCCTGAAGTAACGTAGGTCCCATTAAGTCAATGAGGAGATGGTATGTTATATACATGTGTGTATGTGCAAATGACAGTGCGAGAGAGAGCCAAGGCAGAGAGAGGTGCCTGGATTTAGTTTGGACTTGGGAGAGGTTACTGGTCATTGCCGTTTTGTGCTGGCCCGGCCCCTTTCTACTTCATATTCCTCCAAATAATTGAGATCCCTTTTTGTTTAAATATGCAAGTTTGCAATTACCTCAATAATTCAGTATTACTACTGCAAATGTAATAGAGATATAGAGGTACGCAGTTACATTTTTCAGTAAAGTGGACAAAGGGACAACAAATAAGGGTTTTTTTTTAAAAAATACAGAACTATCCTAAGTCCATAAAGAAAGAATAAAATGGTAAGTTGGAGGATAACATCTCACCCCTGCTGGTATAACTGTCTGTAAATCCCTTGTCCTTTCCCATTCGTGTTGTGTGACCCTTCTGTCAGGGCTACACTTGCCTACGACTATTTTCCTGTGGAGAAATACATCACAGATGATGTATGCAGCCAGTTTTAGGAGAAATGAGGGGAGTCCTAGATCATAGAGTCTCCCACTATGCTGTTAGAAGTGACACAAGTCTTCCAGCATATGAGGAGGAACAAGAGGTCGAAGCTTCCCTTCTGCCCAGCTGCCCCATAACTCACGTCCTGTGTTGCACGTTGCCAGCACTTGTTCTGCTGCCATGCTGTCCGGGCTCAGTCAGGAGAAGGAAAAATGCAATCAACTTAAAAAAAACCCAACACCCAAGTGCCCCTGGTTTAGCTACGTGGTTAGGAGTGATCTGTCAGCCCAGTGGCCTGCCTGGCTGCAGGTCCCACTCAGGACCCCGCTTCATCATCCTCTCTGTCTGGGGCTGCTGAGGACAAGAGATGTTTCTTTTTCTAAGAGGAGTTTCCAATCTCCAGCACCCTCACACTGCTCAATGGGGCTCCCCAGGAGCAGAATTTGTAGGAGATCCCATTCTAGCCAACCCTCCTCGGGGCTGCAGGAGGAAGCAGGGACAGAGCGATACCTCGCCAGCTCTCAGTGTGGGTTGCAAGTTCGGAAATGAACTGCGAGAAACTGGAAATCTGTAATGTGGTTCCACCTGGCTATTCTCTTGTTGGGATGGAAGCTAAACAGCAGACCTTGGGAACAGGGTTTGCCCTCAACCTCCTCTGATCTCTCCAAGCAAAAGGCAAGTGTTTTCTGAGGTGGCAGGAGTGAATGTGACAGCAAAGGAGAAATGAGAGGGGAAGGAGAACGAAGGGCTCCACACAGAGGTGACACCCTTGAGGGCAGAGCTGGCTGGCTGAGACCTTGGCCTGTTTGCCACAGCGTGTGCTATTTGTGACTGCATGCAGGCAGCAGTGAGGCAGTAAAAGGCTTTTTATTTAAGGTGCTGACAGTTCAGGAGAAAATGAGAAAAAGAGAGGTGCTAAAAGAAAAATACATTGGTTTTCATTCTTCTGTCCTCTCGCTTCTTCCTTAAATTTTATGGGATGAACTCGCTCAATTTAAGTACTTGTCAGTGTCGTGGTTTGGGCCAAATTGGCCTAATCCGGTGGAACGACAGATGCTCTCTCTCTCCTGCTCCGCTCGGGAGGCAAGAGAGAGAGAGAAAAAGAGACTTAAGAGTTTAGAAGGATCTAAACTACTTTAATGAAATATTGATAATAAAATAATAAAAAGAAAAATAATG
>VFFE01006974.1:390822-450687 GCA_008921705.1 Burhinus oedicnemus | reverse complement strand
ACAGATGCTCTCTCTCTCCTGCTCCGCTCGGGAGGCAAGAGAGAGAGAGAAAAAGAGACTTAAGAGTTTAGAAGGATCTAAACTACTTTAATGAAATATTGATAATAAAATAATAAAAAGAAAAATAATGAAATATATACAAAACCGTATCAAGCTCCCAGGATGACAATCACGTCACCAGCAGGTGCTGGGGAAGTCCCAGACTGGACTCGGTGACGGACGGGAACTGGATTCCGGATCTGGATTCAGGATCGGGATCAAAGGCAGACGCAGAGACAGAGTCCTCCCAGGACGCCGGCCATTGAAGAAAGAGACTGACCCTTTGATCCCTCAGCTTTTATACTGAGCATGAGGCAGATGGGATGGAATACCCTTGTTGGTCAGTTTTGGGTCACCTGTCCTGTCCACTCCTCCCCGCAGGTGTGACCCCTCTACGCTTTTCCGCTTCCGACCCTCCAACGGGGCAAGTAACAAATTTGGCTGGCCTTGGTTGTTATAGCAATAAGTATAAGCAAGAGCCTCTCTGCATACCGTTCCTTGGCCTCAGCTATAAACATGGGTCTTATCACTCTGAGAGCGAACAGTTTTCTGCACAACATGCTGTTAATTTCAGCAGTTAGAAGAGGCCTAGCTAAAAAGAAAAGTTACTGAATAAAATTGGTCCTGTTTTACCTCAAACCAGGACAGTCAGCAAAGGTCTGACAGGACAATCAAGAGCCATCCACAGTGCCGGTTGGGAAAACTGCCTGGAGGCCAAGTGCTGGCAGCCACCTCGGCACTGCCTGGGGGCAGAGCACTGCTCCCCTCCACCTCCTTCCCTCTCCCCACGCATGCCAGGCAGTCAGCCTGGTGCACGACCTCCTGCACCCCCGTTTATCGAGTCCTGCGAGCCCCCACGCCACAGGAGCACGCTCTGTGCTCAAGAATAGATGAGCATGTTACTAATAAATGTGTGACTCAGATCCAGCTCTGCAGAGAAGTAGCAAGGCTCGTGAAAATTAATTTGTTGTTACTGGCAAAATGGCAAAAGGTGGCTCTGGGGCTGGTTTATACAGACTGGGACTATGCCACCTGGCAACGTTTGTAGCAGCAGTACCTTAGTAGCCTTCGCAGTAAGCTTTTGCGGATGTTAGCCTGGGGGTCCCTGCTTGCTGGTGGGCAAAGCAAGGCAGGCAGGTGGGTTGCACGTTTTCCTGCAAGGCCGTTCAGGATGGCGCTGTAACAGCTAGACGAGCCTGGCTGACCGCCCATCCCGAGACACAGCTTCCCTCAGGGCATCTTCCCATCTCTGCGGATAGGTTTTAAGCTGCCAGGTTTAGCTGGGGAGCATTCAGATCCTGCCTCAGACAATGTGGATGTTTACGTATCATCTTCCGCGGTGGGCTTCTCTTCAAGGCTCAGACCCAGAGCAAAGATCTCAACAACCACAGAGCCTCCCAGCTGAAAGGAAGAGCCGACGCGAGGCACCTTGGGCAGGAGCGGCGGTGACAGCTGCGATGAGCAAAGGTGTCGCCCAGGACACAGAGCTGCTGCCACCTGCGTCCACTGACTTGTTTGGGCCTCCCGGGAAACTGTGCATCTTCATGGAAAAAGCTGAACTCTGAACATAATATTTTTAGCCTGGTTTCCTAAGGAAATGAAGATTCTGTCGCTTAATGTCTGCCCATGTGTCCCCATCAACCTTTGAATCTGCTGGCTACTTGCAAATGAGTTTGATGGAGCGTTAGAAGTCTCAAACATATTTAGATTAATTGTGAAAATTGGTAGCTGGGGAGAGACAAGAAGTGTGAGGTAATGCATGAATCTCCATCTGACAGAAGGGAAGGAAGGGAGAACTCAGCAGTCACCCGTTCTGTTTGAAAGCTCCTTATAAACCTCAGCACATGGTGTTTCTTGCTGCAAATATGGTGGGCAGAGAATTCCCAAAGGGAACGAGCTAGGTTAAATGAAGCAGAAACTGCAGCCTGTCAGAGGCACCCCAAATGTGAAACTGAAAAGTCGAGGCTTTGTTCAATTCACAGAGCAACTTGTTTCATTCTCAGCCTCCTTTTCTCTGACAGGTTTGCAGGAAGCTTGCAAGAAAACATAACAGAAAAGGAGGGAATCTGAGTTGCTGTAAAGATGGATATTTGGTTTTGTTCTGTGTTTTACCTACCAGTTGAGGGTGCACGTGTGTCTGCATGTATACATGCGTGTGTGTGCTCACTTAAAGTTTATTTAGCCATCAGAAGGCATCGAAGTACTAAGCGGCTTTCTGTGCATGGTGGTTTCAAATATACATGGCCAACTCCAAGTGCCGACTGTTGCTATGAAAGCTTCGCCTGTGCGTTTTATTCCCTTCTCTCACACTTTGGCTGCCTCTGCTTTTCCAAATCACATGCTCCTTATGGCAGGGTTTATTTCTCCCTTTATGTTCCTGGCATGCATTTTGATTATTGCCGTGAACAGTTAGCAAAAGCCAAAGCAAGATCCTTAGTGCCTCCAGTTCTCCTGTTTAATACCTTCCGAAATACCCACCACCACCACCTTTGACGGAAAGGCTTGTCTCCGGGGAGTGGAAGCTTAGACTCTGTGACCTCTCTCCAACTGTATCTGCTGGCAGTACAGCTCTCACACCGCTGGGCATGCCCTTGGGCCACCAGCTCATTTCCTGGTAAAGAGCTGAGCTCTGTCAGAGGGCTTTGCTATCACAGCCAGCGTAGGCTTCACTCTGAGCAGCCAGCTCCAGGTGAGGTCCTCGCTGCCGGTGACAGCCGCTTTGAATTTCAGAACTGAGAAGACCAAGCGTTTATCTGAGGATGGGAAGAAATCGCAGGGAATTAAGCAGTCAAAGGGAAAGTGCAGTTTCTTACAAAGTGGTCCGTGGTCAACCATTGCCAGTCAACAACAGCAGATGCAGGGTAGCAGAGAGAGGGTGGTTGAGACACACTGGGGACCCTGGGACAAGCGTGGGCCCTACATGATAAGCTCTGGGGTGGCAGCAGCCTCTGCCAGTCCTGGCTGGGGACAGGCTGACTGCTGTGTTTGGCGTGGGTTAGCAGGCTGATAAAATCATAGCTGAGCTGGCATAGTTCTTCCACTTCTGTCTGATGCAAATGAACAAGACTACACTCCCCCTGAGCAGGGAGGGAGTGAAAATTTTAGTAAATGTAGCTTGTTAGGTGGTCTGGTTTTGGTCTCTGCAGGAAAAGAGCTCAGCCGTGACTCTTTAGAGGGCCCCTGGGGAAGAGCCCGGTAATGTAATGGAATAATGAGTGTCGAGCTATGAAAGCATTTCATTACCAGCATCCTCACCCCATGCAGCCCCGGTCTGCTGCAGTTATCATGTGCTTCTGACAAGAAAGGTCACTGTGAGATTATCCTGCCTCTGAAACAGAGCGGTTGCATTTCAGTGAGAGGGTCCTCGCTCCTGTGTGGGCACAAAGCATAAGCAGATACCCCAAAGCAAAGGGAAAGCTGCTCAGGGGCAGAGCAAGGGATTTCACTGCTCTGGAGAACTGGAGTTGTTGCCCCTGTCCCTCCATTCGACCTGCTGAGGCCCCACTGCCTTGCAGAGGAAGCCAACGGGTAGATGTCTCTCTCCTAAACCTGATTCTCAAAATATTCACTACTTTCCTCCCTAAGTCAGTAGTTACTTCCTTTCACGACCAGGTGGAGTCTTGAATAGACAGAGGGATCTTTGAAGGTGACGGCACTAATTTGAAGTGGGAGTTGGACCACGAGAGATGAGCGCTCCTGCTACATTTCCCAAACTGTGAGCTGCTGAGCGCGGGTGCCCAGCGCAGTGGGGAGGCAGAGTCCGTGTAAGGCAGCCTCAGCCCTTGCCTTCCCGACTGGGACAGCCTAGCAAGGGCACAACCAGCCCCTGCTCCGCCATGGGTGGCGTCTGTGATGTTGGGTTATTCAAATCCCTCTGTTCTCTGTTTCCTCTGTGGTGAACTACAGTTAACGAGTCTTCCCTTCTCTTGCTCGCTGTCTGCTTTGTCTAGCTGGATTGCAGGCTCCTGCGTATTGCTATGGCACTGTCTGGTGTGTCCCCTTGTGCCAGAGAGCAGGACTCCAAGAAGTGAGCCGCAGCCCACAAAGCAGCATGGAGCCTGCAGCAGCAGCGCTGGGCAGCCCAGGCACTGCCGGGAGCAACAGTGCACTGCAGGCTTAAAATTCAGCCCTCAAGTGGCTGACACAAATCTGGTGGTTTATGCACAGATCTTTCCCGAAGTCAGGCCACTCTCTTTCTGCAGTGCAGGCCCTTCCACGGTGGCATCTCTAGCTCAACCTTCAAGGAGCAGCTGGCTCCTTCGGTTCGCGTTCTTCTTCCCCATACAAGCGCTGAGCAGCCGAGCCCTCTGCCCTGCGGCCATGTTCCTAGGGCTTTCCCTGCCATCGCTGCCACGAGAGAGGGCACCTGCTTTCTCCCCTGCCACAAAGTGAGCTCTGCAGACTTCCATTTTTAGCGCTGATGAATCATGTTGCCTCTGCTGATGGCAGAGAGCAAAGACCTGAGCAGCCCCTACCGCCAGCTTTTGCTGCTAACCAGAGAGGTTTCACTAAGCAGATGCGGACGGCTGGGTGGGTGGCTGTGCCTGGCAGCATGGGCAGGAGTAGACAAGAAGAGGAGACTTTTAATCGAAAGGGTTTTAATCCCTCATGGTGCCAAACGCGCCACTGTACAGCCTTCGCTTCCTTCATTTGCCTTGGGGAGGTTGCCAGCTTCTCTGCCCCCCGGCCAGCTCTTTCCCCCTCCTGTTCTCTGCTTCGCTCCGCGGACTTTATTCACAGGAGCAGGTAGGTCATAAGCTCTGGTAATGCAAGCGATTTCTCTCAAAATGGGACAAAACCAGGCATATCCTCTGAGTTCTGAGGATATCACCAAGATTTCTCATTTCCTCAGCCATTAATGACAGGGAAGAGGTTGAGGAATTTATGGTAGTATCGATGAGGTTTTTGACGGAGAATTCCCTTTTATGGTCCTCCATTCAGACCCTTCATTTGGTTCCTTACTGTAGTTGATATTTTAGACAGCACCTCTTTGGGGTGCCTCATATTTGACTGCGAGGTCTTGGTAGGTACAACTGCTAAATCAGGTAAAAACAGCCAACACAGACAATTTTAATACTTAACACCATACCCAACAAAATAATCATGTTTTAAAAATAGCTTGCCTGTTTGGTTTTTTTAATAGTCTAGTTCTAGGTTAATGAATTTAAAACTCATTGATTAAAAAATTAAAAAGTTGTGTTTTTCTCTTTGATCTACTCATTTGCTTTTCCTCTGCTAGAACAGCTGAAAGCACTTTTGTCCATTCCTCTTAATTTCTTTTTATACATTTAGGGTAGTTTTTAGACCTTTACATTTGTTACGAATACCCTGATCTTTGGGCGTTCAGCCTGGGACACCTGCAGCCCAACTCCAGTTGCACACTCAAAGCTGTATAGCAAATGTATGTCTGATTCGTTATTCTTGGCCTGAGGATACAGGTGCACTGAGGAAGCACTAATATCAGTGCAGCATTGCGCCTGCCAGCTTTCCCGAAGCCTTTACAGCTGAGCACTGACAAGCCAAAAGACTATATTTCATATCGGGTTTTGTTTGTTTGTTTACTGGGGGAGGGTGGGCGCTAAACTACTGCGATGTCTCTATAAATTTCAATCGAATCATAGACGTCTACATGGTAAGTGGCTCCAAAAGGGATTAATGGTGTTAGGAGTACATGCAGTTCCCAAGGCTCCAGCAGGAATCAATCCCTTCTACGACAGGCAGAAAAACCTCCTCATAAATAGTCAGGTTGAGATACTGGTTGTGTTTGTAATGTTTCTGAACAGAAGCCATCTAATCATTATTATTAGTGTTTTTTAAACAGCATTCCAATACCCCATAGCTCAGAGGCCACCCACCTTCCAGTTCTGCTCTTTGTACTTCATCCTTCAGCTGGGGATGGTGAGAGGTGTGCCGCCCATTCCTGACACAAGCAGACACAGCCGTTTAAAACACACAACATGATTTTTTTTATTTGTTTAATCAGTTTACATTCCACAATTGACAGTTTACTTATTTATTTTTTAATTTTCCATGAACAAGTTGTTTAGTTAGTTACCAGACAAGATTTTAATCAATGGAAATACAGTATTCTGTGCCAATCTGGATAAAACCGAACCCAAACGAAATCAAAACAAAAGGAAAATTGTAAGATGTAGCCAGTTTTTCGGCAAAGTCCTGTGATGCTTTCTGCCACTTTTGTCTTTCAAAGTTACAAGGGTTTGTTCATTCTCCCTGTTAGTTCCCTGATCTCAACCCTGCCATAAAATGATCCTTCAGGACCATGGTCCTGCAAACACCGATGCACCTACATAAACACCCGTGTGTCTGCAGATTAGCACCTTGGAGTAACGGAACAAGAAGTTTGGGTTTGTTTCATGTTTAAACAACTTCTGTTCACCTCTTCTGCAACAGATTACAGGAAGAAATGGAAAGTACAATACACTTGATAAGATGTCGCTTTACTTGTGAAATCAGCCACCACACTCACATCTTACCAGAAAGACCTAACACAATAGTCAGTTGTTGTTGATGTATTGTTAGCACCGATGGCCACAGGAGCCACTTTGCCTCTTGCAGCAGCAGAAGTCAGAACCTCGCAGGACGTGTCACCCTCAATTACTTCTGACAACTGGATGTTACTACCCAAAACTCATTAAACTCTGCGCGGATTGGCTAAAAAGTGCTCCACTTGGTTGAGCGGCTGCATACACAGTTCAAACATCCTTGACAATGCCCGAAACATAATCAGAAATGGACACATTTTTGGATTTTCAAAATATGCTAAACTTTAATATATTTAAATGTAATTCCCAATCTAGCAAAGCAATTAGGCATGTGCCTAGCTTTAAGCATGGCAATAGCATCATTAATGGGACATTCATGCTTGAAATTAGGCAAGTGCTTATGTGCTTTGTGGGATCAAAGCTTTGTAGCAGTGCTCTGATGAAGTCAGGATCCCGAGTGTCCTAATCCTGGCTTTCACATCTACAGCCACTGCAGATTTGGATAAACCAGCTACGGTCTGGGTTTTCAAAAGGGCTGAAAACAGAAGACTCCACCTGCAGCTAGGCGAAGTTGCGAGGGGGCATCAAACCACTAAACATCAGGTCTTTTCCCAGGCTTTTAGCTTCCTGTCTCTAAAATGGCTATAATACTTACCTGTCTCAGACAGGTCTGGTGTGACTCATACTTGTAAAATTTTCTGAAGAGAAAATATGCCAGATAAATGCAATGTATCAATGCATTTCTCTGAATATGCCTGAGTATTGTGGCATTCTAGGTCTTTTCTAATCCAGCTTTGATACGTGTGTGCTGCATTTAGAGGAAACATAAACATCTGGCCAAGATGCATCCACTTGACAAATGTCTTGTACCAGTCATATTATTTTACTTGGGAATGTCCTAGAAAAGTGCTGACATACTTCAGTTCACAGGCATTTAAGTGAATTATTATCCTAAGCCTCCCAAAGTGTCAATTAGAGACAGTGATGATTGCAACTCTTGTCATCACCGAAGGATGGTTATGGGAGTTGTATAATTTCTTCTGAGCTAAAAGATGCTTTTCCTTAAGGAAAAAAGGACCAATGAGGGAGACAAGGAAGGGAAACCCTCCAAAAACTTTTGGCTGGTATGGCAGCTCATGGCTAGGGTGAACATTACTTGTGGCAAAAGAAATCCTAAAGAGCAAATATCTGCATGAGATGCACCTATTGTGGATGGAGGAGAGTCCAGTGAGTCTTATTTCTCACTGACCCTCGTGCAAAATGCCTTCACACAGGCGCGTTTTGCCATGCCTGCACGTATTTGCCATAGGGGTGTGTGATGGCACAAGTATGAGACAGCAACGAGTCAGACCCACAGCTCTGAACTGGCCTAGTGGTTCATGAGCAGCACAGTGGGACCTCACAAGGCAAGGTGATGCTTTAGCTCTCTGACGTGAGGTGGCCACAGGTACCGCACCCATCCTCCTGCCTACCCCTTAGGATCACCCCAGTGCCCAGGCGTCGCTGCTGTCCTGTGGGAGGCTGAGCATTCCCTCCCTGCTGCAGGGTCACAGGAGTGGTTATGGCTTTCACTGGGAGGTGAGACAGGTTTTTTTAAGAGAAAGTGGAAAATTATGCAAGAAGATAATCCAAGTGCAGCATGGGGACGAGGGGCCAGGCAGGCCCCTCTTGACAAGCTACATCCCTGGCAAAGTCAGGCCAGCAGGGAGGAGAGTGCGCACAGCTGGACATGCAGGGCTGTTGTAAAGAATGGGAAAGAAAGATAAACTGGGACAGCGTCACCCTTTAGAGCCTCCTCCCACATGATGTTGCACATTGACTTTATCACCTTTTAAAAGGAGGTTTCCTTTGACTGTACAACTCTGAAAAGTCTGCAAAACCCTCCTGGGACACAGTGAGTCAACAGCTAAAAGAGCAACCTTTGACAGTCCCACATCCCAAGACTGTCCCTGTCCCTCTCACAGAGAGGGAGGGCAGAAGGGCGATGATGAGAATCTAGGAACATTCTGAAAAGTCTTGCAGAAAATGGTGCTGCATCCTTAAATTTGATTTATTCTCAAGCTCCTTCTCATTTCCAGAGTTCACTCTTAAAGCCTTTATTTCTTTTTCACAGACATCTCAAATAACAAAACAGTCACATACGCAAGAGTTGGTATGGAATGGGATTTAGAGAAAATGTCTTTACAGGAAGCATCTCTATATTCTCACGCAGAGAGAGGAAAAGGAAGAGAGGGACAGAGATACATATCTGACTCCTTAATAAAGGGAAAGGGAGAAGAGGAGAAGAATGTCAGAATGAAACAGTACAGCTTGGTAAAGGTGGTACCATGCTGAAAAATAACTTTTGATCCCTGTATCTCAGCTTTATCTTCCACTTTCTAGCTAAAGTATTTCCCTAAGTACTGGTATAC
Organism: Burhinus oedicnemus; assembly: GCA_008921705.1. Taxonomy (NCBI): domain Eukaryota; kingdom Metazoa; phylum Chordata; class Aves; order Charadriiformes; family Burhinidae; genus Burhinus; species Burhinus oedicnemus. Next base: position 441,734 of record VFFE01006974.1, on the reverse strand, counting down.
AGTATTGAATCTTTACTTTATGGGTCCCTGCAGGCCAGCTGAAGTCCCTCTTGCTGTAACCTTAACAGTATTTTTAAAAATAAAGTTGTTCTGAGAGGTGGGTGAAGATTGTCAAGACTTAAATTTAGCTGTAGAAGTAAATAGTAGTGATCATACGTTGGCACAACATCCAAAGTTCACTTAGCCCTGGAGTTTTCAGAAATCAGTTTGTCACACTCCTCTAACTGTTTATTTTATTCAGGTAAAATATGGGAATATACAAGAGCTCCAAAGTTCTTATACTGGGTTAAATTGCTGGTAGACAGACTTGCTATCCAAATTTTGGCTCTGAGAGACTCTCACCATGAGATGGAGATGTATGTTCAGGCTTGTCAGAGCAGCTTTCTGAATAATCCAGTCACAGTTCATTCTCTTGTGGAGTCCCCAGTTTAATTTTTCTGAGGACAACTATAATCCCAACAATAAGGAGTGAAATTGCAATCTCTTTAATCTCCATGTAAGCTGTTTGTAAAGCAGTTATTAACATTGTGTAATTAAAAAAAAAAAAAAAAAAAAAGAAACAACCCAAACTGTACCTCAGAGGGGAATTTTTTGATTATCACTACTAGATAGATGACCTTTTTCAGGCCAGTTTGGGGACAAAGCAACAAAGTAATCTTTGAACAGCTTAGCTATTCAAACTTTTAGGATGCAAATTCACTCTTTGAACTGCTTCAGGAATGACCAGGACTGACAGAGAAAGGTGAAGAGTTCAAACCAAAGATCTCTGACCTCCAGCACTGGGACCAGCCAGTAGTCTGTGCTTGGAGACCACCACCAGGAACTCACCTCAAATGCAATTTCTAGGGGTTGGGGCAAGCCCTATCCTTTGTAGTCATGTTGCAGTTCAGGAGGGGAAGGCTGCTGTGAACATCACCTTTTGCTCCAACAGTCGTCCACGATTAACATGTGTGTTTTGCCTGGTGAGCCATGCACCTGAAGCACATGGCCACAGCTGATCTCCATACGGATGCTCTTCTGCACTAGGTCCCTGATTCATCTCACCAGGATTTAAGATCTTAAAGATCTTGGGACCACACAAGATAGGTGAGTCGTCACTCTATGGAGCGAGAGGGAGATCCTAAAGCTGACTTAGATGTCAGTTTTACTGGTTCGCCATCTAGAATTGACTGTCTCTTCATTAACTATACAAGAAACCAAGGGAGACAAGTCCGTTAACATAAAGAGCTCGGTTAAGTGCTTAAGGTTAATGGGGATGAATTCAGGTCAGAAAATCCAGGCCTTTGTGTAGCTTGACTTCATCCACAGAGGTGCCCCTCAAACTTAGTGCAGAAGAAGAGCATCTGTACAAAGAGCCTCTTAATAAAGGATAAGTGAGTCTATTGAGGGTGCTAATGTGGAACGAAAATTCTGCCATGGCTTTTTCAGTCCGTTTCTTTTCCTTAGAAAAGCCCTTGAGACCCAGTCCTGTGACTGGGTATATGTGTGTGGATGTGCATGCTGCTGACTTTAGTGTGGTACCCCTCCTCAACTGGCACACTGGCAGAATGAGGATTTTCCTGGGAATAATGATTTTTTAATATGTTTTGATTTAAATCTGAGATACATGAGGATTGTGAAAAAGAAACAGTCCTTTACCTGAAATTCTGTACACCAACCTCAGGTTATTTCAGGCAATCATGAAGCTATGGACATTTTTCATAAATTTACAAATATATATACATATATACACATATATACACGTATATGTGTGTCAGCCTATGGGCTAGATTTACCATGGCATTATTCCAGCCACACACAAGTATGATGGTTGTTTTTTACAAAAAAGAGATTGGTATAAAGTTGGAGTGACGTAGCAGTGCCTGTTCCTGTGTCTTATGCAAAAGATCCTTAAGTGGGCTGACATGCGAGTCATATAAATAGGACGCAGTCTTACAGTTGTTAATGAAGAAAATTTCCCATTGATTCCAATGACCTGTAATCAAAGGGAATTTTACTTGAGAAAGAACTGAAAGTTCAAGCCCATGTTAAGTACAGTTTACAGCTTTGAAAGTTGTAATATCTGTCATACTAGGCCTCAAAATGCTTTAAAATAATTTGTTACTGCAGAAAAATATCTTCAAAAGTCCCCAAATATGCTTTTCTGTGTAAGTAGGGGAAATTTTGTCCTGCAAAAGATCAAACAACAAATACATGAATATAAACACCCTAAGTGATGGAAATTGCCGTGTAAAAATAGTAACAGTTTAAATTAGATGTCTGTGATTGTTGTTGGTGCCCAGGAGTTATAAATAATTCAGTACACTCTGAATAGTCTAAGGCTGCACTTTTATTTTATTGTTCTGATTACTCGAACCTTTTTCTTATGATCTATATGGTTAATGAATAACTGTTCAGAAAAAAATGCAGCCGTATGCTCTACAGTCAGATTAAAACTGTTCTTGAGATAAAATGTCACAAGAGCTTAAGCAAATTAGGAGCATGTATGTTTTTTAAAAAGTTATGCAGACACCAAAGGCATTTAGTGTTTTACTCCTATTCACCATCTAAAGAGGAATTGGATGCTGAAGCTCTTTTTTGTAGCTGGCCCCAGGAGGCTGAGCCGTATCTGATTCAGGCTCCTTGGTGTCTACATCACTTTGAAACTGGGGCAAAACCCGCAGGTCACACAGCTTTTTGAAGACTCGACTCTTTATCTCATCTACTGCAGAATTGCTGTTGCTGCTTGGGTATTTCTGACCAGCTAGCAAAAATAACAAGGCCACTTGAAAGGAATTGCCTTTACAGAGATATTCCTGTGTCCTTCTGCCACAGATAGGGCTCAGAGCCATGGGGCTGTGAAGGTCCCTGCTGTGTGGAGCGGCATTAACCATGGTCTTCATGCTGCCAACAGCCCGCACAAGCCCTCTGCAGAGGGCAGAAATAAGACTCAGGCGGTGTCCTGCCATGGTGCTGCCTCTCAGCACAGCGGGATTTTTACACTAGGGGATCATAAACTTTTCTGATTTGGAGGTGATATGGTGCAGTTTTTTCTTCTGTGACTATGGCCATCTGTGTTGAGAAGCACCTTGCAACAGAGGGTTGCAAGAACCAGTCTTGTGAATACCAAGGCTGTCCTTCTGGTGGGAATTCAGGTTTTTCCCCTTAGCTTTATGCACTCAGAAAGTGACACCCGTATGTATCGCACACAAGTGGTTAGTACCAAGGCCTGTGCCACTAGAAGGCAGTGAGGACTTCTGGACACAACTGTGTTTTTGGAGGTAGAATGGCTAGCTCAGGACTGCCTGGATCAGAAGTAAGTCTGTAGAAACCCTGTATTGAAGAGCACTGATGGTCAGCTCTGGAGAGTCTTGCTGCAGTGTTTCAGGATGTTTTTGCCCTGAGCTGTTCACTGCCTCCCTTTTTTGCTGGATGTATCTGCCCAAAGGCAAAACAGACAGAAAGAAATACATGTCTCAGCTGCTTCCTTTCCCTGCATCTCTGAGATCAGAACAACATTGGCAACTCTTTCTTAAATATCCAAATACATTTTGGTAGTGAATACCCAATTTGTCCCAGTTGTATTGTGCTTCCCCACGTCTCTTCAGCAGATAGTTTCCATGAGATCTGCACGCACAACCTAACACGGACGCAGATGGCATCTGAATTGCATTGCAACTCCTGAGTTAAGTATAAAAGAATAGAAAACAAACTATTATGCTGCATTTTGCCATGTATTTTCTCTCTCTATAGTACACGTATTTACAGGTTACTAGCACCCACATCATGTGGGATATGCATGCGTGTGTGTCTGAGGAAGGAGGGGAGTGAGGGTGTCCATATGTATACACCCTATGCAAGAAAACTTCTGAAGGTGCTTTCTGCCAGTCTGTAGGAGTGGTAATCAGTGAAGGAAAAATATAAAAATACAGTCCTAGAAGGGACTGACAATTCCTGCTGTTGATGCCGTGGGCGACATTGGATCGTCCTCACGTAACTCTACCAATGCCTGTCAATTCTGACCTATGGCAACTGCTGTTTGGTTTCCTTTATCACTCCCCCACCTTTCCCTGGAGATAACCTATCTGAGCCTCAGTTATTTTCATTGCAAGTCTTCCCTGAGCAAGGAAGGACAACTGATCTGTGATTCTGGAGTGCTTTACTAGAGGTGACCAGCATTTCATTTCCCTCTTGTGGCCCATATTGAGGCAGTCATCTAGGCTCTTTCTCCAAGTTAAATCCTAAACACGTGCAAGGCATACTGCAATTAAATTGACAGCATTGGTTCAGGCTCCAGTTCTTCCACTGACGTCAACAGAGAGCTTATCAGACCCCCCTCGCACCAGCAGTAGGTCATTTGTTTTAAAAATTGTTGTAGTCTCTAACTACGGCTCTGAAGAAAGCTGTAAGATTGGGGTATTAGTGGGGCAGAAAGGATGGAAACCCCAAATCAGGGAGAAAAAAAGAAAAAGGTGACATTTGATGACCAAAGAGTAGATGTTGTGAGTGTGGAAGCACGCATTTCATTTTCAGTGTTAGCCAGGACAGCAGTAAAATCTTTTCTGAGGCACCTGATCCAAAACTCACTGAAGCCAAGCGGAAGCTTTCTATGGACTTCAACAGACTATGGAACAGATGCATTATATTCCTCACTATTACTGGAAAGAGTGGAGCTATAACTTATGAGCTCATCTCTGTTTTTATAAGTTTTTCAGCTTAGACTGGCAGAATCAAGATCTTACGGATCTGGCCTGGAGTTTGAAATCAAACTTTAGGCTTGTTTGAAACTCAGCTCCTGACCTTGAAAATTCATCCATCGCTAATCTTTACATGCCGTTTGTGCTTCATGCACACTTTTTACTCTTTGTCGCTCAGCGGTGCCTGGCAATTGTTCAGAGCTCTCTCACGTTTTTCACCTTGAGTCTTCCCTTGCTGGCTAGATGAGCACAGCAGCATGGGCCATGAAAGAGTGCAAAACCTGGGGGCAAGGAAATACAATGTTGGTTTGTGTGAAGGTGCCTGAGCACTCCTATAGCCTTTTTAGGCCTACGTAGAGACACACAGAAGAAAGAGCCCAAATAATCTATGTCTTTATTTAAGCTATACTTGGTAACATATTATTTCCTCTCCATTTCACTGCTGGCAGTTAGCTTGGCACGCAAAAATTAAGGACAGATTACAGTGATTTTCTTCTGAGCTCTGCTTATCAGTGGGGCTTCAGGGATGAGCCTGATTTGGAGGTGCTGCATGGTGGGTAAATGGACAGTTGAGGAGACACAGTCTTCCAGGAATGCTTGGGAATCTGAGATACCCCCTGCATATCAACCCTCTCCCTCACCGATGTTCTTTTATTCACCATCCAATGAACCGCACAGCTAACATGCCGTAGCTAAAAGTGGTCCCAAATGACTCACATCTACAGGAAAGCAGAATATCTGCACTCTTATGGTCCTCTCCTGGGAGGATAAGGATCCTCTGTTTAGAGGACTCTCAGGATTTGGGGTTTTTCCCTTTCATTTGTCACTGCAGCTGGAATAACATTTAAAAAAGTAATAGCAATTTTTCAAAAGCGATATTTCAAAGAAATTGCTCTGGTCACTGGTGGTTTGTGATCCACTTGTGACTGTCCCTTGGGTAGAATGAAAGAAGAAAAAAGCCCAACTAGAGATATAACTGGAGGGACTGTACTATTTAGATCAGGGAAGATCAGTTGTGTGTTTGCAGAGAGGGAGAAGGAAGAGATGGTATATACAGGTGGCCAACGTGAGTTAGGAATTTTAACACGCAAACAGCTTTAGCTTGAAGAAGAAGGTGTCCTATACAGTACATAAGATACAGAGCACATGGACTCCTGCCATGTAGCCCCCTCACATACACAGTGCCCCCAGCAGGGATGGACAGCAGAACCCCATGTAGCTAACTTGCTGCAGTCACAGGACAACTTCACTGTACAATAACTGAGAGTCACTATACATAAAACCTCAGCCTGCAGATCGCAGTGGCTTGAGCCAATTCATCCCGCATCCCTAGGACTGGCATTTCATGACATCTGTGTTCACTGCAGTCAAGTTCCTCTGTGGTCTCTGGAGCATAGAGATGTGTTGTCTCAGCAGTGCAACATGAAAGGCCATGTGCAGGAGAAAGCCTGCCAGCTACAGATCCCGTGTTATCACCCCACGGAAAGGGAGACCAAACACCTGCTGGTACATCAGACTGGAACAAGAGTGTCACTTTATCTACAAGGGTGGGGTAGGAAAAGAAGAGCGAGGGCTGGACTCTGCAGGAAGCTGAACATCATCCAGGAAAACACATTCTTAACTTTAAGCATATGAATAGTCTACCAAAGTTAAGGGGATTAGTCACATGCTCCAAGTAAAGCACATGCTTAGGCGCTTTGCCAGAGCAGATCTGAAGGACAAGGTCAAGTCCCTTAATGCTGGGATCACAGCTAACAGATTTCTAATTAACTACTCCTCCAACTAGAGAACCAGACACTAGTCAAAAAGCTTGAATCTCTGTTCAGAAAGATATTTCAAAGCATCCCAAAAATGCAGAAACTCAGACTAGATGGGAGTGTGCTTTGGCTCAGGATAGACGGAGACACTAACCATTGTAAATTTGGATCTGGATGTATTTTGAGTCAGCCTCGCTCTGAAGACAAGTCTGAGCCAACAGAAAGCGTGGTGGGGCTGTGAGCCCCCTTCAAGGGTATCGAAACATGTGGGACTCCTCCCGCTTCTGCAAGTAACACAGAGGGAAATGCACAATATCCCAAAGGGGTTTTGCCCTTATTTGAGGCAAAGATGAGAGAACTGGTGTTTGGACAAATGGTCCCTTTGGGCATCCAGTTTGAGATTAAGGTTCTAAGATCACCTGCTGCTTGAGATACGTACTCCCATAGTTTTTAAGATGCTTTGTAGCCACACAGGCCTTACAGAGCCTATGCTATAGTGAGTGGAAAAATCACAGAACTGGTCTAAAGATCCAGGGTTAACACTTGTCTGTTGTAAATAAAAATAATCCTAACCCTCTTCCACCATTGCCACACACAGACGAACACACAGGCTCATATACAGCTTGTAAACCAACACTGTCAGAGAATACTTCATCAAGGCAGAATTATTTTCATGCCAGCTGCAGAAAGGAAAGCTTTGAGAATCCATGAAACAGCAAAATAATTTCAATTTCTTTAAATCTTACTGCTACACCTCTTTCAAAACTGTATCTGGAAAAGAATACACCCTGTGGATTGTCACGGGCCACACAAGACTGTACATCATCCCAGGAGCTGTCGTACTGCTTTCCATGCCATGGGGCCTGATGGTGGATTCCAGCTAGATACCTCTGTGCCCTTCAGTTTACCTGAGTCACTCCAGGTATCTATATTCACATGAAACACCTTTCCTATTGCACTCAGCACTGCAGAGGAGGAAGAAAGTTTGCATTCAAAGCTGTTTTAATAAAATAATTACCTTTTCTCTAAAGCGTTAATCTCTTAATGACAAGATGGTTTTTCTCAAAATTTTTTGTATTTGAAAAATTTAATGCAATTTTTTATAGGTCTTTTTTTGGTTTTCAGTTATTGATTTTCTGCTTTCAGTTTTCATTTAGCTTTCCAAGAGCTGTTTTTATTTTTAATTTCCTTCTTCACTCCAATAGTAATTCATCAGCCTCCTTACCTAGTAGGCACTTGCACAGTTAAACGGTTTCAAAGCTTTTCAAAACCACTCTATTTGAAAACCTTGCCAGAAAAAAAGCAATAAACCAATCTACTTAAAAAGGAAGTTTCTTCAAAAAGCATTTTCAACATGAATAAATAAATACATTCTCCAGTCAGATCTCATGGAGAATGAAATAACAAAACTTCAGTTGCCAGGGATGGCACTTCAGTGGTAACACACTGGCTTGGCAGCTGGCATTGGCATGTTTGGGGAATTTGGAGACCAGAGAAAGTCAAAGCTAGGGAGCTGAGCAAGAATGAAAGCAACTCAAATCTACCCTACTCCAAAATGCCCTCAAGAAACGTAATTTCTTTGGGCACTGTTAATAAAGCAACATCATCACATAAGGTGTAACAAGGAGGGGAAGCAGGGCTGGAAGGGGAATGGCTGGCTATGCAATTGTATCGCGTAAGAATTATTTGTTGGTTGGATTTTTTTAACCAAGCAAAATACTGTTCCTTGCCAGCTGTGTGAATGGCATGACCTGGAAATTAATGCCTTCATTTATGTGCAGTAGACACAGTTTGAACTGGTTGCCTCCTTCTCCTGGTGAGTTTTTGTAGATGCAGAGGATGATTTTTATTGAGCAATGAGGACTGATGGCATGCAGCTATCATGTAAGAAAGGATTGCTGGTACTATCCCTGAATTAAGAGCATGTTGGATTGGGTTGGTTTTGGGGAGGCCTTTTCTCTTTGCCCTGTCTCCCTTTGCCTGTATGTTTGTCAGTGGTACCCTCGCTCCTGCATATGGCCATTCAGTCATCGCCTCTTCAGACTCCCTTTGGTTACACCCTTGGCCCTTCCTCCCCACCTTCCCCTCAGCCACTGTTCCCCTGCAAAGACGTGCTGCCCTCCCAGCCAAAATGCTTTGCTTCCTCTAATGGCATTCACCCGCCTCTCCAGACTTAGCTGTTCCTTTAGCTCTTCTGGGACCTATGACCTGAATGATGGGAAGAGCAGAGTGAAGGAAAAAGGAGACAACGGGAAGAGAAGTAGCAGGAAAAAGAGAAAGACCGAAAAAGAGAGAGGGTCCCATTTGCAGGTTCACAATTATATCATACAACACTTGAGCTCATGGGGAATGGATCTCTTCGCTTCCATCTGTACACAGTTCTCCCAGATAGAGAGTGGAGATGTCCAGTGAACCGGGGTGGTTTCCAAAGATGTGGGAAGGTCTTATTTGGCATACATGAACACAACAAGAGGCGTCTCTTATTTCTCCCTTACAAAAATTAGCTCCCCTTTTCTCCTCGGCAATGGCTTTTGCCCAGTTGTCTTAAACATCCAAAACGGAAACTTGATGAAATCCCACTCCAGTAAGTACCTGGGAAGAACAACTGCCAGGGCTCCCCCCACCTCCCTTCTCCTTGGTCGGTCTTCCCCTGGATCCACCATCCTGAACTCTCAGGTGCTCCGTGAAAACAAAAAAACGTCCTGAAATCCACCAGAGGAGACACACTGTCTCAGACCTGATGGGTCTCCTCACACTTCTGCAGTTGCAGTGCCTCAGTCTTGGGCCACAAACACAGCATAGATGGTTTAGTGGACAATCACATTGCAATGTTTTAAAATTTTCTTTTTCTTAAAAAAAAAAAGAAAGAAGAGGGAAGAAAAAGTTATACACACATGTATCACAGCATTTTCAAAAGGCCTTCTGCTGCATTTACGTTAGCAGTTCAGCCTCAGTTGTAAGCCTGGATGTAAGGCAGCTGGAAGATTAAAACTGCATTGTTGGAAAGTCCGCTGAGATGTCCTCATGGAGTTTTTGTTGTTGTTTTCTGTTTTTATTTGTTAGATCCTTTTTGTTATTATTATTATTATTGTTGTCACTTGTTTGCTTCTTTCTAAAGTTTGGCAGGCAAAGAGAAAATGCTTTTCTGCTTTTCCCCACACGTTCTGTCCATTTTGTTTTCTAAGTTTTAAGCAAAAAAACCCCAAAAAACCCCAAACCAATGACAGGGCAGGCTTCTGTCATTATTTTTTAAGAAAGAAAAAGAAAGTGGGTGGGTTTCTGATAATGGCCTTGAGGAGGCACGTTGTAGAGGTGGCTCAAATGCTTGATTTGTTCCTTTGCTTGCTGTTTGCATTTTCCCTTCTGGCTGCAATGGATGGGTTTTTTGTTCCCCCCACCCCACCCTCCATGTCCTGTACAGATTCTGGTTCCAGATCACCCCCACAGACCCCCCTGTTCCCCTTCCCAAATGGCAGTAGGTAGGTGCAGCTGTATGTTCATTCGACCTCTAAGGTATGATGCTGAAGTTAAGAGTTGGATGGAAGAGCCACGTGAGAGAAAAGCTTTCCCATCACTGTGAGAAAGAACGAAGCAACACAGAGTCCAGTGGAGATATGAGTGCCGTGTTGGACTCAGCTCTACCTTGGCACTGGCATTAATTTGAGATTATATATATATATAATTATATATACATATATATGCATGTATAGGTATACATAGACATATATATATATATGTATGTGTGTGTGTGTATTTGTTTGCTATTTGTTTTAGCACACTGTCCCATTCTCAGGTCTAGATTTGGGGCAGTTGGTCCTGGGGACAGGTTGGACGGAAGGGGCCAGAGTGCAGAAGAAGCCAGAGATAAGAGTGAGGCCCAGGCCCCCCCACGCACAGAACATGGACCAGCCATAGCCATGGCTGATGTCGTCGGGAAGTCCATACAGGTAGCGGGGGTAGCGGGAGAGCTCAAAGTTGATTCCAGCCACGCACGTGCACAGTGAAATGATGCAGAAGGTTCCTGGAGGAGAGCGGGAAGGGGAGAAGAAGGGAGGAAAAAAACAAAGAGAAGTTAGAAGAGTGATAGACACATCACTTTCCGAGCCGCCTGAGAAGAGCTGGTGCAAGCAGTAAGGAAATACCTAAGGGAAGATGTTCATATAGAAAGTGGCTTAGTCTCGCGGCTCCACAGGGAATGAACTGAGTGCCAGCAGAGCCCTGAATATTGATCTGATGCTGAACAGAGCTGTATGGAGAAACTTCAACAGGAACAGTTTTTTCATTATAAGCACTCCCTTTGAGAACCAGAATGCTTCATGAAACCATTGATTTTTCTGGAATTTTGCTTTAGACAAATACAGAGTGAATCATTATGGTTCAATATTTTTTGGGGAAAAAAACCTTGATTTTTTTGTTTAATTTCAATTTTTCAGTGATGGATTTTATAGAAGAAAATGTTACAAAATACTTGACATATTCTGGCTCTGTCTTAAAATACTTTTGAAATTATTTGGAGAGATTTTTTTTCAGACTTTACTATATCAAAATCTAAACTCTTCCATTATACACCCCTCCTTTTAAATATCAGTGTCAAAATCGTAAAATCCGTCACAAAATTTGGATTCTACCCTTTGCATAACTCCAGTCCCAATCTAGATGCCCTCTGCAGTGTTGGGTAAATCTTCAAAATATCCTGTTCTTGTTTTCCATCTCTGCAGCAATATTTCATTTCTTCGTGAGAACATTGCAAGGACAGGCTTCATAACTCTGTCAGCTGGTAAGTGTTATGGAAAGTCAAACATTTCGGATGAGGCTGAACCTTAGCCCACCCAGATGAGTCTAATTTTGATCTTTGGCCTCCAGCTTCATCAAAGCTAAACTCTGAGCTCCTGAAATGTCACAGTTGCCACCCACACACCAAATAATGGATAGCTACACATCTGTCTCAAGAGATAACAACTAAAGCCAACATAAAGTTGGTAGTTTATTTTTCCTCTCTAATTCCTCCCTATGTGGGCCTCTCTCAATTACCTGGAGAGCCCTGGGCACAGAAGGCATATTGCAGGATGCGTGCTATAGTAATGCGTGTGGCCAGACCCATGTGTCGTCCTGCTGTTCATGATCTCTGATGTACTGATCTCTGGATCAGTAGCATGCTATGTGTGCTACCTGTGCAGCACGTTCTGCATCTTTTCATGAGCAGCTGCTGGCGACGAATCTCCTGCTCTTCCTGGTCCCGTCCCTAAAATAGCACAATCCCCCGAAGCAGTCACAGCCAGCCTGGTTTTAGTGTCAAGCTCTTTTCTTCTGGTGCCCTTGCCTCCTTCTACTCCTTCCTGCCCCTGCTCCTGCTTCTCTCCTGCAACACTTTTCCTGTTGTTTCTCTGCTGCTTTGCTATTTTTAGTTGCAACTGCATTGAAGAAATGGATTTTACACTCCCTGCTCTGAAGACACGGGTAAGATTACGTGGCAAAGTCACCTGGAATTAGGCTCAGAAACTGGGCGCATTTGTAGGAACATATATACCACCAAAAATGTGTGGACTGCCACCATACTCACCTCCTTTACTTAGTAGGCACATCACCCGGGTCTAGAATCTGCAGGCAAATCTCTGTCGCAGTTCTGCTGTGAGACCACTATCACATCCCTCTCTCTGTTGCCTCTTCTGATCACTGCCTTGTCTATTTGGACTGTCTTTTCTCCAATGTGTTTTGGAGTGCCACTTGTAGATACTCTCTGTTGTAAAGGTCAGGGAATATGGGAACTCTGGGTGCCTCCTCTAATGCTATATATAGCTGCCAGATGGCCCAGGTTATTCGTAAGTACTCATATTATGATAGTGCCACAGGGCACCAGTCAGGACCAGTGGGGTGTTGCGGTAGGTACTATGGCTATTTAAATAAAGACTTCCTTTCTGCCTCACAGCAGCACCCAATTAGTCTACAATCAGTGCTCTGGACTTTTGCAAAAGCCTTGTGAGACCCCAGGCCCTGGAGCTGTCTTCAGAGATGTCCTACACTACTTCAAAGCACTGAGCAGGATAAATGGGGAGGTCTCCCTCCCAGAATCCCTCACTCAAAAATCAGGTTTTTTTATTAGAAGCCACATGCCCTTTCCATGTTTTACCATGTCACTTAGGTTATCCAGTAACATGAAGGTGTCTGGCAAGGATGCGGTTGTTCCCTGTGTGACATGTCAACATGACATTGTAGGACTGGGGGAAAAGGGATTCATCAGGGCCACTGTGCTCTGAACCAAGCTCCGTGGCTCATTTCAAATGGCTGTCATTAGAAAATTACATGAAAGGCCTTTCTTTGCTGGCAAGAACATGATTATTTCTGCACTCTCAAAATATAAGATTGTTAAGAGAGGTGGGTGGGAAAATCTGTGCGGCCAGACTGAAGCTGCATTTGCTAAGTACAAAAGGGAAGGAAATAACTTTGGATTTCAAATACTCCCTGTGCTTTCACACTTTCTCTTGACTATTTTGATTACAAGCTCTTCAGTGCAACGAGCATTGCTTACTCTTTGTATTCGAACAGTGCCCAATATACAGGCACTCCGCCTTGCTGGGGGTATTCTGCCCCGTAACAAACGAGCAGTAAAGAAGACTGAGTGACAACAATAGAGAATAAAGCAAATCACGAGCATGAGACTTCTTTAAAAAAAGGCTGCCCCCATCCTGCCCCTTCACTGGAGAATGTGCTAATCCCATGACAATAAATAATGATTGCCATACACAACGTTAGAGGATGCATAGCACGGTCTTCAGCCAGTCCCCTCTCTGTGCTTCTGCAGGATGTCTTGTATGGCACAGGTTTATCAGCCTCCCTAGTGCTATTCATTACAGACAGAAAAAATGCCATTTTGTACCACCTAGAGGAAACTTTATGGCCGTTATATGAGTCCTATGTGTTGTTTGTATTCAGCCAAGCAAGGAAGTTCCCACTTGTAGTTAATCTGGCCTCTCGCCAGGAGGGTTACTGATGAAAACTGAGTATGGCTACTACCTTAGGACTGTTCGGTAGCTTTTCCTCATGAATTGGCAATCATAACACAAAGGATCAACCTTGCAAATTGCACAATTGTTGGCCATCATAGTGTAAGAGTCATGGGTGGAAGGGATGCAGAGACTGAGCTTACCCTTGGAAATGCAGCCTCCGCTAGTCTGGGTAAGCCAGGGAGCTGGGATGGCAGGAGGTGGCAGGCTCCTGCCCATGACACTGCCTGCACTATGGACATGGCGCTTCAGAGACACAAGGATTGCAACAAGTCATGAGCATCCCCAACCCTGAGATTCTTTCTCTCCCCAGAAAATAAACTTTCCTGGCAGGTTCTCGCCGTCAGTGAGGTGCCCCCCTACATGGGCACTAATGCCCCAGATCCCCAGGCAGCCGCAGCAACACAAACTTTTCTTTCTTTGTGAAAAACAGTCCCCATAACTCTGGCCCAAGCAGACAAGAGACCCGAAGGCTGGTGGTCCAAGGCTCGGCACTTCTGCCGTGGCACTGACACACAGAATGTGAATGACAGGCTGTAATAAGAGCTCACCAGGGATGTGCTTGGTACGCGAGCTGGACAGGGGAGATAAAGACCATCTCCTTCAGCAGCTGGGGAGAGCAGAACGTGCTAAGTTCTTTGTGCTGGGATTTACATGGTATCATCCTGAGCGAAACACTAATGAATAAGACAAGGCAACAGTGGTGGTTTTGACAAAGGAAATTCACGTGTCATTGCAAAATGCTTCAGTCAGGTGAGATATGAAATTTCATGTAAGGCCATGTCTGCACCACAGAAACTGCTGTTTGACATGTAGTCAAACCTCCCCCCCGACTCCTCATCAGACAGACAGCCACCCTTCCTCTTGGGCTGGTTTTGACAGTGCCTGTCCTGCTAACAGACTGATGATCAACAGTGGTTTGAGCACCTGAGCAATTAAATACCTCATGGCTATCTGGCGTTTTTCCTTCTTATATACCATGGAAGAAGAATATTAAACATTATACTGAATGTCTCTTCCATTTAGACTGGAAGTTTGTTTAGGACAAAGATGACCTTATTTGCTATATATGTGTGCAAGATTGGGGTCTTGCCATCCTTGCTGCAGGGGCAGATATGGTCAGGAGAGGGATGGCTGGGAAAGGCAATATCATCGTTGGTCAAAGCCTAATTCGGTGTGGATTATGAGTCAGAGCCCTTTGCTGTAGCTAGTTTTAAGCACGATTTTATCAAGCAAAGCTGTGGGCTTCTGCTGCTAGGAATTCTTTTTTGTCAGCAAATGTCCCTTTTCTTTCCAATTAGCCCAGCTGTGCAAGGGGCTGCAATGCCTCTGTTTGCAGTTTTCAAACCGCACCTCCAGGGGAGAGCAGAACTGCTTGTGAGTGAACCGGTTTAACCACAAGCAGGCTCAAACCATCCATACCAAATATGTTTGAATTTTGCCTCATGGTAATGCCCCCCTGAACCACATCCTTCACTCACAGACCTGGCTCGTCTTCCAGAGCAATAGAGCTTGAGGGATTTCACAGGGTCCATGGTGTTTTGTGAGACAAAAACTGCTGCCTTTCTTGGATTCTGCAAATGAAGGTGAGCCTTCACGGTGCCGCTGTGCAAACAGACCCTGGTAGCAGGAGCTTCACCTAAACATCCTTGTCCCTAGTATTAGGGATGAGGTGTCTGGCTGGAGCCTGAAGCAGACATCACCAATTTGAAGTCAAGGGAAATCCAAAAAGCCAGTAATTACAATGATCTGGTCACCAAGCCCACCTCTGAGACCCTCCTCTCTACAAATAATTTTTCTCATTATTTGGAAGACATTGCTTCCACGTCTGATGGAATAACGCTCGTTCTCTCCATTCCCCCCGTAACAGGCAGAAATGACTCACAAACTAACTGTGCTGTCAGATGTACAAAGTAAACAAACCAAAAAACCCTGATTCTTCTCCCTTTCTGGTTTTGTGCAGAGGTAAAAATGTCAAGTATTACTTATAAATACTAGTAGATAAAAAAAGAACCACAAAGGTATGGATTTTAAGATGTGCTCTGAAACCAAGTAGTTCTCAAATAAATGCGAATCTCTACTTTTTAAAGTATTTCTAGTAGCTGCAATTGATGGCAATTTGTGGCCACTAATGTCTTTGGAAGGCGTGCTGTTTATTTAATTATCATCACTTTTTTATTATAGGGTTATGGAGGGAAAAAAATCTCACAAGTGAAACAACATTATCTTTACTTTCTCTTTGCTCTACTAGTTTTTACTGTTTTCAAGGTACAGCAAACAAACAAATAAAATGAGGTCTGATTCTAAAGTGGAGTGTGTACCATGAGATATTTACATTATATCACAATCAAATTAAATTATTAAAGAATAAACCAAATTCCCTCCCAACACAGTGATGACAAAAGCCTTTTGGAAGGAGCAGCTTTGCAGTAAACTCCTTCTGTGCATGGATTAAACGCCTCAGCAGCACGCAGCTCTTGAGAACACTTTATTGCTCTCTGCATACACGCATAGAATATAAATTATTGCTTAATTATGTACTGTTCCAGCAGAAGCAGCTTGCAGCATCACCGATAGGTTGCAGAATAGCAAGGGGTTTACTGGAAAATTGCCCTTATAAAAAAAGCTGAGATGGAAAGAAAAGTCTGACTGGGTGATGGAGATTTAGTACGGTGTCCTTGTGAGACGATAAACCCACCTGGGTTGGAACTTAATACATTTTTATTTTATACTAAGAACTGGAGTAAACTGTGGGGTCTATAGTGGTGCTATGATATTGCATTATAGCCACTGTCAGAATGTGGTTTGCATTTGGCCTTTGGCCTCCTACCTCAAAATGTACCAGCAGCATCCATACCCCACCAGACCTGTACGCTTGCTGCATGTTTCTTCAGCAGCAGTGCCTGTCTATTGAATTGCCGCTGCACAAACTGTAATATGTTATGGCATCAGAGGACTACGTATCCTCTGTCACAACTGCAAATACTTAATGGGTACCATCCTTAGGTTCATATAAATCACTATAGTATATGGAACAATAATACAGCAGTTGAGGGCTGATCTCCACTTTGCTATGCTGGCACAACTGACAGTCAATCTATACTGCACATTATAGCACCCTGCAGATTTGCACATGGTGGCATTTTTGCTACCATATCCCACAGTGCATGGGACTGCCCCAGGAGTGGGTACCCATGCTGTGCACTAGGGCTGCCAGTGAGCACCAGCTATGAGCAAGCATCCTCTGAAGATTTGAGTTGGCACATAAGGCAAAAGCAATACTACTCAGCTAAAGGCATATTGTTTTGATAAAATGGACGAGGGAGAAATAGGGGAGTTGATCAAAGCCTGAGTTGAATAGCCCTCTGATTACTTTAGCAATGGTGATTCCTATGATCCACCCAAAATAACCTAGCAATAATAAAGTGATTTGACTACAGCCATTAAGCAAACATAATGGCTCGTGAACTCACAGCCACAACAGAGGAGCAGCAAAAATTGTACCAGTTTTAGTAGTGGAATGTGATTCAGTATTTTACTGGGAGCAGAGGGGAGAGAAAGGAAGAGGATCTCTTAATGTCAAAACGAAGAAACATCCTAAGCAAAGGTTAGTGAAATTATCCCATTGCTGTGCTGGCAGGCACCTTGCGTGGCAACAGGCAAAGGCTGCCGCTAGGTTTCTTTCATCCCCTGCAGCACAGACCTCCCAGGATGGCCCAGGCAGAGGCTAAAAGATTAAATGGAAAGGGGCACTGGAGGTCTGAGCAAACTCAAGTGACTCCATCACATCTCAGATTTGCCAGATGACAAGACACATAAATTTAGTATCAAACTGTACCTCAAGCAGGTGCTTCCCAGCCTAGCATTTGCCAGAGCTGAAGAAAAACTTAGGGGGTCAGGTTGGGCTTCCCTTTTCACATGACTTCTCCCATAGCATGGGGAATCCATGCACCTCATTGCATTTGGTCTTTTAGCAACCAGGTCATTCTGCCTTTCTCCAAGTAAGGTCTTTTTCTTCTAGTCAAAAAATTGAACCTCTCTCAGAAGGAACCTCAGAAGGAGCCTCAGAGGGTTTGTGGAATCTTTCTTTTGTAGTAGACCTTAAATTGCTGAAAAGTGTTCAGACAGATGTTTTTCAAGACAAGTGGGACTGGAGAACAGGCACAGCACAAACAACTTCAGTGCAGCCTTCTTCCATGTTGGCTAGTGTGCGCAACTAAAAATACCCTTAGAGGGAATACTTTCAGGGCTGAAAGGGTAGAGTTACTCTCATGCCTTTTTAATCATTTTCTTTGCTGAAGGCACTACAAAACAAACCATTGGGAACTCTGGGTGATGGTGATGGCTACCTGATTTGGATATTTTCCCCCTCAGGTGCTGGAGACAAGCCTATCCATTCATTTTTTCAAGTGACCAAAGGGCTCTCTGGTTGTACAATTTTCATTTGTTTATACTGAATGTGAACTAAGAATCTTTGCTGCAAAAGACTCTGGGCTCTATTAGTGTTTCCCTGAGCTAACCTGCCAGGAACAGAAAAATCCTTTCTGTATGTGCTAAGTGATGCAGTTATTGAGATATAATAGCCAGAAATCAAAATAAGATGTAATTGTCTTGTCAACAAGAATCACTGGATGCAGGCCACCCCTGTGAAGTTTACATCATTCACGTTGCTTGCAAGCAACAAACTAACCTGACCCCTTCGTTACTCCCTTAAAGGGTCCCATGCTGAAATCTTCTTTCCTGTTGCAGAGGAAATACCTCTGCAGCCTCTGCAGCCCACACAAGTACATCAGCATGACTCGTCTCTGTAACCCCTGAAAGAGCCAGGTTGGACAGAAACAAAAAAGACCCCACTCATCTAGTCTTTGCCCGGTCCAGCCGCTTTTTCTGTGGAATTTCCAGTGGCCGGTTGGACTCTGTCCAGGCAGATTAGACCAAGCAAGTATAGCATTGATTTGTCCAAGGGGAATATTGTTTTTCTAAGTTGACAGTCTGAGGAGACAAGAAGGTGAATCTAAACCTTGCTTCAGTCTCTCCATTTAACAAAAAGATCTGCCACACAGAGAAATTTGCTCCCCTTTGTCTCTGTAAAGAATTCTTCCTGTCTAGCAAATCATGCCGGTATTACTCTTCCTTCTGTTGCATGTGCAACAGTCTTTTTTCCTCTTTGATGCCAGGCGTGCAAACAATGCAGCAAACTTTTTTTTAAATAAAAACCAACCTGATAATAAATGCCAGTTTTGTTTTCATTGTCTTCCTTTGGCCTTGATGCATCTTGCCATTGGGATTCAGAAGCCACCAACAGATCAAAGACCTGGTGACATTATTAAGGGCTAAGGAACAACCACAGAATTTTAAAATACACATAACTTGTTTTCCAGGGCTGTGCATGGGAAAGTCTTTTGTATTTCTATTGGATCTGTCTCCCCTGCTTTGCTTCTACTTTAATTCACCTTCTGTCAGTCTCGCAAAGACCTACTGACATCCCTGAGAAGCAAACTAGATTGCATGCCCTTCATAGACTATGCTAGGTTTTCTGTTCTCGTAACTCTAGAAGGTACTGATGCTTCTGTCAGAACCTCCCATCCTGGTGAGGGAGAAATTACAAGCCAGTATAGTTGACTTAAAATGAACACACAGGAATATGAAGAGTTCTTTTTGCTGGAAAGCCAGAGTGAGCTGACTCCTTAATTCACTGTACGCTCAGTTCAGGGAGACCGAGTTAAGACTGAAAAACAATGAGTTTATAGTACACATACAGTACTTGCCCTGTCTTTTGCTTCAGACTATGAGATCTCTGCACCTCATTACGAAGCCTTTCCTCTCCTTCTCCTAAATGCCAATGCTTTTCTGTGATCAGGTATAAGGTTGCCGGATTGCTTGTGTTGGTATTTCTCCCCCAGTGTGGAAGTACACATCTAGGAGCATCAGAAACAAGACACAGGAAAAAAAACCATCCAACACATTTGAAGGTTGACTTTGAAGTCAGCTGATAATGTTTCCATGGAGATCAAATGCTATGTAGTTGACAATGAATTCTCTTGTTGTGCCTTTCCTTCCAGGAAAAAAAAAAAAAAAAGACCTCTAAATGACTACACACTGCAGTACAGCTGTGTTATTGACTTGAAAAAAACATTTCTATATCCCACCCCACCCCCATTCTCTTATGGAGGTATTAACTCCTAGGTCCCAGCTTTTCAGGGCTAGGTCTGTCAGTATTGACCTAAAGAATCAGCTAAATTCCCGAGGTATTGCAAAAAAATAGCATCTAATGAAAATAGTATTCTGTGAGAAGAAGAACATAACTCTGCTTTTGAACTTATGCTGTAAGGGATGCAAAGATGGGTGTTATGACTCCCCTTAAGGAGTATTACAACATGAAATTATAAAAGAACATGTCAGTGGCAGGTACGCAGTGACATGCAGAAGCCCACACAGTGAAAGTAGGTGATCTTTCATATTTCCAGAAAGTCTGCTATTTTGTTTTCAAAATGGGTGCCAGCATTAATAAATAAATGCAAAATGTGTTCTCAGTGCACCAGTAAGTATAGAGAAGTACCAGAAGTAAAGACTTAACACGCTACCCCAGCTCTGCCTTTTAAGCATAATGTGTTGTGAGCCTTTGTTGTGCAGTCAGCTGAGCAACTGTTTCCTAGCTTGCAAATGCTAAACAGGCCACCTTGATGTCATATTAAAACCCCAGAAGATGGCGAGAGGTATGTATGTTGATGTTTATTTTTGGAGTAAAAATAGGAAATTAGATAACATTCAAAAGGGAAGTGATACTAATTTCTAAAGGGTGATTACTAACGGTTAGTTGGTCAGGACAAAGAAACACCTCCAGTCCTATCCATGTATGTCGACTGGACATGTATATGAACACACAGGAATATGAAGAGTTCTTTTTGCTGGAAAGCCAGAGTGAGCTGACTCCTTAATTCACTGTACTCTGGGTCTCAGCACAGGTCCATAAAGACCTTCATCATCTCCTTTTCTGCCTTCCCCAACAACCTTATAATGTGTTTGATGGTTTTAAACAATCAAGAGCCTTAGAGAGGTTTAAACATTTAAAACCTATTAACGCTGTACATTAACTCAAGTTCATTCCAATTTGAGGCCTTAAATCACTTTAGAGCATAATGCAAAATTTAACCAAAAGCACAAGTAGGAACAAGAGTGTGTGGTGTGGGAGGCATGGCAGGCGGGACTGACCTTGGCACACTGAGGCTTGTTTCAAGGTCTTTCATAATCAATTTATGGCGTCTCTTGATACAAACCAGCCTTTGTCTCCATCTGGAGGTCAATCCACATAAATAAGTTCTTACAGTGGTCTGCAAGGAGTTTTGCTGAATTCGTAAGTTCCGCTGCAGTCATCACTAATTTAGTATCTCTTGCAGGATTAAAACATGATCAGCATCTCATTTTTTCCAGTGATCTAACTTTTTTTGAATTATAAATACTTTTCAAACTGGCAAAAGGTATTATGCCTTTGCAAAAACTGTATTTATGCCAAGCTTCACAGCTCAGGTTACAGCCAGGTATTGTAGACCTCAGTTTTTGTAAAGATCACATGCTGTTGCTTAAGATCTGTATGCATACACTTCTGCACATACATGTGCATTTGCACTTGCCTTTCCATATTTAAAAAAAAAAGATTTTATCTAAACTTTCTAAGGCTATTTCTTTTGGGAAAGAAGCACAAGAAACTGGACTTTCAAAGAATAATGTTGTGGAAAAGAAAAAAATAAATATGATCATAGAAAATATCTTCAATCTTCAGTTTTGTGATTGATCATGTCACCGCTGAAGAATTGGTAGAGACCTTGATCATTAGTGAGAAACAGAAATCCTTGTTGCCCTGTGAGACCCACCATATTTCCAGATGAACTCCAAAGAATGTCTTTCACTGTCTCTTTTTGTTTATCTTTCTCTTTGCCTCCTTTTGGCAGCTGCTATGAAGGTACTTCGTAACTGCCTAGGAGATGTCAGTCACAGAGCTTTGCCTTACACTTGCTGTATTAAATTGCTCCATTTTTGTTTCTTAAATTATTCAGCAGCGGAATGATTATTTTGAGATGGCAGGACCACAGTTGTGTAGAATAAACGCTCTTATTTTCTACCGCTATGTGCTATTTTCAAAGTACAGTGAGTTAAATTTGGGACTCAAATGACTCAACAGCTGGTAACGATCCATGCCTGCAAATACACAGATGCCTCAGTTGTCATCTACTAACATATGCACAGCGCAGACGAAAGAAGCACAGCACACGGGCTTGGGGATTTTGAAGGCGAGACTCTCCATGGAGGCGGAGAGTGAAGGAGGATACAGACGTGTGCAGCGCATCTGTACCGACAACTGTGCTGCATGGGCTCCCAAGCCCTGTTTTGAAGTCCCCCTTTCTGATGGGATTTGCGTCCCTCGGTATCAGCCTGGTCGTCAGCTCCTGGACACAGCGAGTAGTGCTCTGGCAGCTGCTGGGTTCTAGCACACACGTTGGCACAAACCCCTCAGTGTGTCTTTGTCCCCCTGGCACCTCGTGATAGACCTGCATGAAGCGTGGCATGGCTGGGGCAGGAGAAGGTGACCCAGGGTAAATGGTCAGTCCATCCTCTGGCTGTGGGGATAATGAAGCAGCTTGTTGACTTACCCCTGGATTGAGGGAAGGAATATTTTGGAAATATTTCTGAGAAAGGAGGAGGATGGACATGATTTACAAAAGGTTTTTTCTCCCTGGATTAGAATACAAAAGTAGAATGCACTCATACATTCGTAAGTGGGTTGTTCTTTATTTCTTTAATAAACATCCTTTCTTGCATATCTGAAATAAAGCGTTAAATTATGCCAGCACACCTGCATAACTTTTTTTTTTCCCTCTCACACATCTTTCCTGCCTGCTTATCTCTGCCGCAGCAGCCAGCACTGGAAAGAATAGGTATTTACCTCTGCTGTGGGAAAAAGTTTGAAGCTTTTGTAACCCTGACATAAGTCCTGTGAGTATGGACGGGCTGCAAAAAACAATGTCTCCGCAGCACTCTTAGGTGGGTCAGAAGAAACCCAAACCAGCAGCAGAAGTGGAGCTGGCAAATGGTACTCGAATCCCCCAGATTGGCAGATCATCATTGGAGAGGAGGGAGGAGGAGAGGATGAAAGAAATTCCTGATGCTTCTGAAAGCAAATGCTAGGACAGAAAATCAGAGAGGAAAAACACCATAGCACTGCTGTATGTGTACATCAAGGCTTTCAGCAAAAAAGAGAATTTCAGACTCCCAAGCAAAGCCCCAAGCCCAGTATTTCATGCAAAAATGTCACTAGGCAAAGACAAGAAATGAGCTGCTATGTAAGACTACAGATCATTTTATTACAGATCTGAATGGTGAAGCTAAATCACATGAAAAAGGGCATTTAGCAGCTGGAATAATTTCCAAATAGACTAATTAGAGACTGAATTATTAATGGTAAAATTTATAATTGGCTCAAAGCAAGGTTACAGCCAGAAACACACTTGACTTTGCAAAGAATAATGAATATTTGCAAGGCTAGTAAAATTATATGCTTCTCTAAGGAAACTGTTAGGAAACAGGGAAAAAACCCTAAAGTGATCCTAAAGTGCACATCACAAGACAAAACTGGCAGAGACCAGATAAGAGTGAAGAGAACAAGGTAAAACAGTAAACAACTGCAGAGATGATTTATTGCATTTATTTGCAGTAAATTTGGAAGAAAATGAGACAACGCAGAAGTCTCTCCCTGAAGGGCTTCCTTGTTAGGCATGCAGTAAAACCCCTAACTATTTCACTGAAATGTGTTCTCAATACAAATTACAGACTTACAAAAGGAAAGTACATGAACATGCAGCTGAAGGACAGAGCTCTGATAAGGACAATAAAGCATCATTCTTTGTGGGTCTTTTAATACAGTTACAAAGGCAAGTGGTGTAGCTTTGGCCAGGGATAATTCTGTGCAGAAGCAAGTACGAGAACAAGATACTGGAAGTGCCATTTTGTAGTTCCAGCTGGGACAAGGGACAACAGTTCAGCAGCAAGGTGCACCAGGTAGGGAAGGGGAGGATGCAACCACTGCCGAAAGACTGGAGCATGCCACCGTGGGGCAGCCCTGCCACGCACTTTCCCCATGGCAGGCACTGATGAGGAGGAAAAGGGTCCTGGAGCATTTAGTTACAAAGTCAGCCCTGCCCTCAAAACGAGAAATAAAGCAAACCACGTGATGTTTCAAAACAGCTGACTGAAATGAAATCAGAGCTGAACTGGGAAAACAGCAGGCTATCAGAGATTGTCTTTGAAAGCTGATTTTATAAAGCAAGTATAATAACAGAAGGTGTGGTGAGGTTGGGTTTGCATACTTGTGGAAGGACAATCAACCTAGCAGAATCTGAGATGCTGAAACAAGAAACTAAGTGCGCTGCAGAGCAGGTAGAAAAGCCAATAGTTACACGGATATATAGCTTGTCTGCTTATCATGATACAGGAAATATTCTTAAACAATGTGATGAAGAACTGAAAGGAGGGATACCTGAAGATACAGGAATTTGCATTGGTAGAGTTGCCATTGTGCCAGTTCATAACATCCCTACTTTTCGGGGCTGGAAGTAAAACTGAAATTTGATCTTGACCTGGCAATAATATTACCTACTGTTGAGGGAGTAAAGACATGAACCAAATGAATTGACAGGTTTGCCATGATAATAAAACAAAACAAGTCAAGGATTTGGATACATTCAAAAGAACTTCTGAAAGCCAGAATATGTGAGCGCTACTTCCTGGGAACTGATGAGGAGGTGACATCTAGACTTCAAAAAGCAAAGGCATGTCCTTGGTGCAAGTAGATATACTTTGGTCAAAATAATGTATAAAATGCCCCACATGAATTTCTTCAGGTGGGTGTTTAACTGAATTCCTTTTAGACTACTGCTAAGTACTTGATGTGCATGAAAGCATCAAGTTTGCCACAGGATTCTGACATATGGAAATAGTGTTACAAATGCTTCTAAGGTTCCAGAAATTATTATAAAATTGCAAAATTATTGGATGACATGCCCAGTACGCAGCTTTTACCGGTGCACAGATTTTCATAATTTGCATGTAGAGAAAACGCAAGAAGCTGCAGAAGGATGTGCTTGGAGTCATGTATAATTTGAGTATGACCCAATTCTGTAACAGAATTAAATAGTCTCAAGTAAGATGCATAAAATGAACTAGTCTTAGTGAAACCTAAGAGCACAATTCCAAATGGAGAAACTCTCCAAAAGAGAAACTGTCCCACCTTGCAGCATAAAATCCTACCGACATTACTGAAATTAAACTACAACAGATCGTGCAACTCTGGGTACAGGAGGCTATGCAATAGTACCATCATGCAAAATGAGGTCAAAAGTACTGAACAGAATTTGCAGTATCCATCTGGCTCTGTACAAGATGAGGGACTGAAAAAAATCCTACTGTGGTCAGGCAAATGCTGTCATTCAAGATAAGGAAGCCAAGTACAAATTCTACAATAAATACAGAAAATTATGCAAAAGAACTTCGGAAGCCATAAGAGACCTGGGATTGCTGTTGATACAGATACACTTGGACTAAACAGGAAAGATAAATTATTAATAATTTTTAACTTGTTACAAAACATGCTGAATAACAGTCTAAAACAGACTCGAAATCACAGTTTACATGTCCTGGATTCCAGATGAGCTAATACCAGATAACGGCCTGCATTTCACAAATGACTTATTACAGCAATTTGCTTGAGAAATTAGATGAAGCACACTAAAGCAAGTCCTTATTAGGCACTGCCAGACAGGCTAGCAAGATGACTGTTCAGTAAATATAATAAAGAACCAGAGGTCCAAGGAAACCACATCTGGTCTTGTTAGATTATCACAGCACACTTCTCAGTGCTCCATTGAGATTTGCCGTTCAAAAATTATGGGCAATAAGGGACAAAACCCATAGATATAGTAAGCCAGGAATGTTTAATCGTTATAGAAGAGCTATTTGTCTAGAAATTAAAACGGAGCAAATGTTACAAACGTAGCCAAGACAAGCAGCATTGCAAATGGAAGGGAAAGTTAGATTTCAGGCTGATTATATAGCTACCAATTTAACACAGTCTCCTCTCATCTGCAACGAGGTCAGATGTGATAAGCCTCCCAAAGCATTTTTTCGCATTATTGCACCAGAGAAAAAGCTAAGGAAAACTAAGAGGCACTCGGGCTGTGTGCATTTTAAGGACAAGTAGGATGATATCTTGACAGCATTTATGCCATGACAGAAGTAACAAGTTTGTATTCAAACACTGTCCAGCAATAAAAAGATTCAAATTAAAAGATTCATTGGCAGTAGAAGGAATGACTATGTCACATATCACACAGTCTGAAAACATTGATAGCTACTGACTTTTAGATTAGATGGCTTTAGTTGTGTATTTTATTAACTGACTTTATGCACATTTGCTGTTGAAAGAAATCAGAAAAAGTGTAGCAGTTGCCACTGACTTGTGCAAAACAAGAAAGAGAGCAACCTTTTGTAACCCTGATCCACGTGTCTACGCTGGAGCAGAAAATAAGTTTGATCTCCTCCCAACACATCTTTGTTAAAAATATCACACATCTTGACAGTATTTGGCAGATAAAATAATCTGGTGCCTCTCATTTAAATTAGTTTCAGATTCCAGCTGCTGGATCTTGTTATTATTTTGTCTACTCAGTCAAAGAGCATGCTACTATCAGATGGCATGTCCTTGCGTAGGTACTTCCACACTGTGTTCAAGTCAATTATAAATCTTCTGTTAAACAGTTTCAAGCAATTGGCTTTTTGTGGCATGATGTGTTTTTCCTGTTTTTCAGACCTTGAGTCATTCTTGCAGCTCTTCTACAAACCTCTCCCAGTCTTTCCACATCCTTCTTTAGTATGGACACCAGACTAGGATGTCTAGAAATAGCTTTGCTTTGCTTAGAGATAACCCTACCTCACGCTCTTATTGCATATTCCCATCAAAACTGACAAATTTAGCAGCCGCATTGCACTGAGAGCTCCTGTGCAGCTGGATGATCCCAGCAACTGTGATCCCAGAGACCTTTTCAGAGCAGCTGCTTTCTGAGAGGCAGCCTCTCATTCTGCGAAGATGACTGGCACTTTTTGTTCCCAGTTGCGTGACCTCGGATCTGTCTCCACTGAAACACGTATTGTTTGAGCATACCAAAAGGTGGCTTTGTAAGCTGTGAGTGACCCATCCCATTATGCATGGTTACACCGAGTCTTGTTTCACCTGAAAACTTTTATCAGCCATCTTTCAAATCACTGACAAATAACAGTAAGCCAATAAGAAATCACTGCAGCTGCACTAGAAACTCTCCCATATATAGTGATAATTTCCAATTAGTAAACAAGACTTAGCTAGTTTCTAATAAATTTAAGTTTTCTACATTTATTTAGTATAGTCCTAATGTTTTAATCTGAATGTCGTGCTGTAGTAAGTTAAATACCACACAGATATCTGAGCATATTACAGTAACAAAGCCTCTGTGCAAACTAAGCTTTTAATTGCATAAGAAACACCAAGCTAACTTGGCAGACCCATTGCCCGTAAAGCATTGACACCCACAACAAACCACTTACTGACATCCACGCATAGACCAGTGTGTGCTTGCACAAGGTACTAGCAGACTTCAAATGTGTTTGTGGGCACCGAGAAAGCTAATGTATATCTCACCAGCACCAACAGCACTGGAACATAAATACACGTTACTCGAGCACTTAACTCCTCTTCTGGGACTACCAAAGCATTCCTGTATTTCACACTCTTAGCTGTGTCACACCACAGTACAGATGAACAGGCGACCAAACGCATTGAAGTGATGATCTGCCTGGAGGGCAAAAACCCAGTTAAACAAAAACCACCAGCAGAGGAAAGAAGAGAGAACAGAAGTAGCGCTGTTCACTTTGAGACATTCACCCAGTGCTGTGTTTGGGACTTGACTCTCACACCCTTCATTTCAAGTAACTGTGTGCCATGAAACCTGCTGATAACAGAAAGCTGGATGACATCTGTAGTAAGAAAGGCTGAAACGTTACACAGGGATTGTTGTGTGACCTTGTGGGCTAGTGTAAGTAGAAATGGGAAGAAGCTCAAAAGCACAGAGTGCCACGGCATGTACCTGGGAAGTAATAAACAGAACCTCTGCTGTAAATTGGGAGTTCATCAGTAGGAAATTACAAAGGAGGAGAAGGGCCTGGATGTATTATCCAACTGAAGGATGACTGCGGGTCTCCAGTGTGACGCAGCATGAAAAAGGCAAATACAACCACAAAATACTTCAGGCAAGGGATTTCCAGCAGAGAACGGGAACTGACACATCACTATACAAGGCATTGATCAGACCTTGTTTGGGAACAGTCCTTCTCATCTGTATTTGAGAAAGGCAAGTACAAACAAGAACAGAAAGGGTTGCTGGATTGATAACTGGTCTTACAGAGAAAAGTCAACAAGAAATAGCCTATGTAGAGTGGGAAAAGGAAAACAGAGGATGCCATTGCTCTTCATAAATACATCAGAGAAAGAAAAGAGACACATAAACTAAAGGTTGTATTTGACTCAAGAACAACTGACGAGGAATAAATGTACGTTAAAACTTTGAGCACAGTTTCTGGTTATCAAAGTAAAGTGTCCCGCTATGAAATAGGATAGTGGTGGGAATAACATCTGCATAATCTTCAGATTTTTATTACTAAGTTTATTAAGCTTATTAAGTTTAAGGGTGACAGCATTACTTGCAACAATAGAGCACTGGACTAAACAACTCAGAAGGCTGTTTCCAGTTCTCTGACTTGCAGACACTGTTTTGTGATAGAAGTAACATGTAACTACAGTTGGGTTATCCTTGATCTACACCAGAAGGAGTTTGGAATGAAACCAAGTCCAGATCACCTAAAACAACCCTGAAAAGATGTTTTCAATGACTTAGAAAAGGAGGGACATGTGGAAAGAAGGAACACAAAAAAACAAGGAAAAGAACATATTTCTTCAGACACCAACATCCTTACCTCCCATGAGGAAGAGAAGCCCCGCCACATACTGCATAAGGCCTCGATCCCAACAGCACCCCAGCACCCCGATAATCCATCCAAAGAGGATGATGGCCACAGCCATGCCCATGAAGCCAGCTGTCATCCTGCGCAGATCTGCAGTGGGGAAGACAGAAAAGCAGCATGCTTGTGAACAGTGATAAATTATCATCATCAGAGGTTCATAACAGCCTTAATCCAAAATACTACTGATCTGCAAGGTCTTCAGTAAGTGTTGGCACTGGATGATTTGAATAAGAAGGGTTCAGAGGGAGGACAATCCATAAAGTAAGATACTAGCTTGGGCTGGGGAGAGGGAGGAGGTGACCATTTCACCACACAGTGAAGCTCAGTGCAGATGCACCCAAGTGACTTGTGATAACTTGCTCAGGAATTAGAATCTGTAAAATGGCCTTAGTGCAACACTGGGCCTAATAGCTTTAGTCTCTGGGTACTAGTACAACGTGTGTTTAAGTCCTGCCTTCTTGTCTGCATCCTTTATTCCACTGCATCCAATGGATGTACCTGCTCAAACGGATATGCAAAGTGGTCTCTATGCTTTGTTCCACCACAGACGTGATGGGGGATTCACCTTGGTTCTGACCACCTGTGTGATCTTGGGCAATTCACTCAGTCCCTCTGGGACATGGCTTCCCATGTGTAAGTTGGGCCATAGTGTCTTGCTGTCCAGTGGTGGTGTGTGAAACTCAGTACCTCCAGAATGGTGAGGCATGCAGATATCCTGGTGTCAGTGATAATAAATGCACTGCAGATACGCAGCTGGGGTGGAGGACACTTTATTGCCCTCTCTTGTATCTAGATGGTGACTGTGTCAGATGATTTTTAGTGAAGATATTTTTAAGTGCTCCAGGGAACACTGAGAGTAGTAGGAGGTCAGGGAGCTGGAGTGAAGCATTTTGTGCTCTGCACATGTGGACTGAGTACTACATCTAACATGGGTGTATGGGATTGACCTGTATTTATTTCATAAATAAAGGAAAAAGATCCCAAAGACCTAATGTAAGGAACCCTTAAATTAAGACCTGACTATATCACATATTTGCCTTCTGCAAAAAGGGTGGGACTACTGAGATGCCTCCTCCTGCATGTGCTGGGGAAAAAAATCCCCACAGCTGTTTTTGATGTGAAATCTGGGCAGGGAGACCACCTGGCAACCGAAATAGCAAGGACTATGACAGCTGAAGAGCATCTTTACACCCGCAAATAATGGAACAGATGGGGGCATCTTCTTTAACATTTGATTGTTCCCTGTCCCCCCTCACGCATGCATAGAAAGTTTAAGTACTGATATGTCAAGAGTCTATGTGCAGGGAAAATTCCAGCCAAGTCAGGTCTCCGAACATTAGTTTCTTTCTTTTTCTTTTTCTTTTTCTTTTTCTTTTTCTTTTTCTTTTTCTTTTTCTTTTTCTTTTTCTTTGGCATTGCAATGATTTCACTTTCTTTCAAGAAACAGAATGCTTATGACAGGGGGAGGAAGATTTGAAAACTGTGAATCATCCACCCGTCTCTGTGGCAGCATTTCTCCTTGGCTAGCCTTTGACTGTTTCTCAATTTCTGTTATTTTTTAACATGGATCAAAAGGACTACCAATACCAACAGTGAAGATTCAGTGAAATTTGTGAACAGTGATAAATTAGCATCATCAGAGATTTATGAAACTCCTTATCCAAAATGCTGAGTGTTCACAAGGTATATATGTGTGTGGGACAGAATGATTTGATTCAGTGGAAGGCAGTTTAATCAGGGCTGGGTTCATTACAGCAATACTTAGCTAGATCAAGTTGCAGAATGCAGCCCCTCCCTTGAAACTATAACAGGTTCCTGTAGATTGTCACTGGTTTTTGCAAGGTATCCCTCTGACAACATAAAGATTACCTGGCCTTCAGCCCACCGGTGACTAGGGCCCTTTTAACAAGATACACATCTTAAAATTCGGATTTTTATCTTAGGTTTTGTGACTGTCCCAAAAAACCCTCCCCACAAAGCATTTGAATATGTTCAATGAGGTCTGGTGCAGAAAAAAAAAATACATTTCCTGCTGAAACTTGTACTTCCCACAGGCAATGCTTATCTCTGTTGCTTGGGAATTTCTGAATGCTTTCTAAAACAAGCAGTAAATGTTGGTAAGCATCTTTTATGGCAGGGTGTCTTCCTGCTTTTCAGTCCGTGAAGGCCTGAGCTCAATTTGAAAGATAGATAAAAACATAAAATGTTTACTGTTTCCTATGTCATCTTCAATAACAGCACAACACGTCTCTCAGAAGCGCTGCACAGCTGTCTGTGGCAGCTCTACAAAACCCTTCCATTTTAACTTGCGACTGCTGACTCTGGGTAACAGCACTTGCTCGTCCTAATGGAAACATACCCTAACAACCTGCTTCTAATGAGCTGAATTTAAATAGCTTTATTCAGCTGCAAGATGTCAGTATCTCCTCAGACCTACCCCAATGACTAGCTGATGGAGCCAGTTTTCATAGGTCCCAGAGGGGATTACAAGCATCCCCACATCCTGTGTACCAAACCAAGGAATGGTTTTTACCCCACTAAAATCAGTGTGAGTTTTGCCATTGAACAGAAGAGTTAAGGTAGCAGGACCAAGATTTCTAGGCCCAATTTTGAGGTTTGTTTCACTTGACCTCTCTTCCTGATGGAACCTGAAATTCCCTTTCTAACAACACAGCAAAATCCATCGGCATCTTAACTCTGGGCTTACACAATCTCTTGAAAAAAACAGAAAGATAACCTCTGACAGACACTTAATACCACATATAAAAAAATTCAAAATTTAAATTCTTTATGAAATCTTAGTTCTTGCAAGTTCAGTGGGCTTAGTTTAAGATTGCCACTGCTTAGACCAGTTGCAAATATGCTCCTGACAAGCCCATCCAGTAGGGCTTATCTGAAATAAATAAAATATAAACTTTCTTTTCTATTCAAAACCATCTTGCTTTTGTCCTGCTATAACCTTCCTCAAGGGCAGCCCTTGCAAATGGCAGTGCTGGGAAAGGGGGTTGCAAAGTTGGTTTCATAAACAGCCTGCACTTGTCCAACAGCATCTTCCCAGTGCTCCTCACCTGTCAGAGCCCACATGAAGCTGAGGTCGATGCTGGGAACAAGTCTATTCAAAGTGATTTTTTTAACGGGAAAGTACTTTATGTATGTAACCGAATCATTACCCTCAGGCTATTTAGTGAGGAGAAGGCCAGGGAACAGGAGCCTATATTCTCTGGACACAAACCCCTATTAGTGGTACTTTTTATGATTACTGTTCTGTTGGTGTGGTGCTTGACATCAAAAGGACAGCAGAAAAGCAAAGATTCGCACTGTGTTCTTGAGGCAATATATAAATTCCTTCTGCTAATTTAGGAGCGAGGAATGCCATATAAATAAACAATAGCTCAGCAGTACAAATTGATGGGGTTTTGTCTGAATTTGATTGGCACTGATAAGACCTTTCCTGAATACATCCTGCAAAGGTAAAAAGGGTCATGCTTTGCCATGCAATACCACTTTATGACATTTGAGCACATCCTGGGTTTGGTTTTTTATTTTTCTGAAATCGCTTTTACTTATTTTTAGACTATGAAATGAATGGTTCTTTACACTCTGTCTTTCTTCGAAAACCACCCTGAGTAATTACAGCATCTCAGGATCATGGCATGACAATCCCAATCAACAGGAGTGACTATGCCAGCAAAATGCATTGTTGAATCTTATGCAGCCAAATGGGAGCTGCAACAGCAAACATACCTACCTTAGCTCACTCGTGCACTGCTTAGCTGGTTCTACAGCTGATCCTCTCCTGGATACCCATCCCAAGTCCACACACTGTAGCAAAGTGCACAGATTGCAGGGGTACTATGAATCCCCCTTCTCCACCATCTAGTAACACAAACCTTTAAAAACGTGGCTGAAAGGTGCAAGTAAGGAAGGTATTACATTGCTTGTTCTGTAAGACCTATAATATAGAAGTCGATTTTCAATGCCTTGCCTGTATGACCGGTAGTTTCAATGATTTACTACATGGGTTTAGATACCACCATCACTTGTGGGTGAAAGGGCAATATTATATTTCCACTCATGTTTTACAGACACCGTCTTCATCCCATTTTCTTTTTTTATATTAACAGACTAAAAGCTGTGTGTGAATATCTTCCCCTTGGGAGTACTTTCCATGCCTAGCACTGCTACAGGTGCTGCTGCATTTAATAGGCAGGGAACTCAATCCTGACTGAAAAACAATGTGGATCATCAGGCAAGGAATACAGGCATCATATTCATGTAGGCTGGAAACAACAAATTTCTTGACTAATAACATTGGAGAAGGGACAGGGAATGAAGTAATCCAATTCCCATGACTGGAACTGATATGGTAAATTTGAAAGCCACAAGCTTTGTGAATCGTGGTGAAAAAACATTAGCATTTTAGACAACCTTCTTAAAATAGAGACAGATTCTCATAAAACAACATGCATTCCTAAAAGCATTTTAGTCTTTGGCTGGAGAATATTAACTCTAAAGGTTTTCTGATGATAAAGAAAGGCAGAAGAGCTGATTAAGATCCATTGATTTCCAAGCAGCATGTGGTAGAAAGTTCTCTCTGTCAGTTTGCAAATGCCCCTGCCCTTCATTTCACCCTGATATCTGTCCATCTGTATTTGTTGTGAGCAATAAAGTAATTCATGCTGGTTGTCACATCGTGGAAGACGCTTCACACCTCAGCAGCTGCAAACATAACATGTTCTGAATCAGCGTTGCTTCTTGAAAATTTCAATATGCCTTTTTGACTTCTGATGTTCTGTCCTCTTCCTTGAAATTGCAAGTCATCTTTCTAAAGCAAGGGCTCAGTCTTCCTCTTGAAATCTATCTTTCTTTCCACAGAGGAGTTTAATAATACTTCTAAAATATTTGAGATTTCTTTCCTCACAACACATACAGGAAGGAAAATATGAGCCTCTTGTGAAAGGTGGGGAAACGAAGACAAGATGAACATAGACAGCCTGCCCATGGCTATGTGAAAAGTGTGTGGAGGAGAGTATAATTGAATCTATATTATTGGGCTTTCTGGCCAGCCCTTTAACCACACAGAACTGCTTGTTCTTAAGCATTTGTTACTAGATCAAACTACAGTGCTTGTTATCAGACCATCAGAAAGCACAACACTGCTGCAAATAGAGTTTCAGATAGTCTGTCCTACATCTCCTCCTTTCTTCTCCCAATAGAGAAAGGTCCAGAGGGACTAAGGACCCTGAAGACTGTATCCAGAATATCTGCAACAGCTTGGAAGACGTTCTGGGTATAGCGCTGTTCTTTCCTGAGATGTCCCAACAAGAGGGGAAACCAAAATGGAAATCACAAATGTATTTCTGTGCCCATCTAGGACCAAATATCAGAATATACAGGACCAAATATCAGAATATACTATCGCCACAAGGAGAAATAGACTGGGATAGCATAATTCTTTACCATAATCCTTCATTGCAGGTCACTTTGATCTATACCCTCCTGTACTAGATTCATTCTCATTTGTCTTTACCAGTGTGGGATTAAAAACATTTGTACTTGAAAAGAGTCTAAATCACTCCTTTTTCATCTTTTTCCAACCAAATATGTATTGGAAACTGTTCAAGAACTGCACACAGCCCAAGCGCACAACTTAGTAGATTTCACTAAGCTTCGTTTAAATTACTTCTTTTACAAAGAATCAGCAGGAGACTCCGCATAGAGGTACCCTTCTCTGTTATCACCCATTCTCTTACCTCACCCCAAAACTACAGGGGGGCAAGATGTAAAATCAGACAGATATGTCTTTTACTGAATGTCAGCCCTAGCATGTCCCGAATACAATGAACAAATGAGTATTAATGCAGGTGATTTTGAGTGGCATCTTCTGGCTCTCACAATTCTCTCCGCACAGCTTAAGACTGTATTTTGGATGAGGTTGGCAAGCAGAGGGTAAGGCTTTAATCTTTTCTTTCTGCTTCAGGTATGGAGAGATAAGAAAAGAAATATGTATTAGTCTACCTGAGACTCAGTTAAAATGCCTTTTACAGGATCATGTGGCAACACAGTCTTCAGTTTAAAGATTACTCTAACGTAATCACAATGAGCGCAACCCACTTCAACAAAGTAACAGTAGATTATATGCTAGTACTCTGCATCAGAGAGCAACTTGGAAATACGCATGTCACAAACACATACACTAAAACACAACCCTCTCAAAGCTGAGAGAAAGAGCAGCAGAAGGCCCTCACAAAAAGAGAACCTGGCACTCTGAAGGATTTAAGTGAGCCTTCATATCACAAGAGGTGCAACGGTGTTTATAAGATACATGCATAACTTCTCCTAAACCAGCAAATCCCATCACCTTCTCTTGACTAGAGTTTGTTGGATGTGTGATGAAGTGTTAAGTGTTTGATTGCCAGCATGTATGAACTCGCTTATATGGAAACTCTGATAGGCAGCTTCACAAACTGGCTGTGGTCTGTGCTAGTCAACATGTCCCTCAGGATGGGGTGTAGAATGGTTATCCTGACACATGACTTATTCTTGTCAGGACAGACCATGTATCTGGATTTCCTCTGTCAGAGTTCTTAAGTGTTCTTACAGTTATTTAAAACAGAAAGAATCACAAAAGGAAGGTGCTAGCTGTGCACTGCTGGCATTTCAACCTGCCTTCCTTCATAAGAAATCCCACAACTTCAGTCAGGGGAGCAGTTCATCAGAGGAGGAATGAAGTCCTGTCTTCTACAAAGGCTGGCACTTTCAGAGGTTCATGCTGACAATCAGCAAACTCCACATGACACTGCAATTTCTTGTCTCTGGTGAACCTTCTCGTAAAGCACCAGAAGGGAAGGGACATCCCAGACCAGGTTGCATACTGGTGTGTTACTGTCTGAAAGCAATTCCTCCAGTATTTGGGAAAATTACAGGGGCCTAAGAAATTCTGCAGTGGCTGAAAGCACCATCTGGAGCTTGAATATCGTCCTGGTTTGAGGTAAAACAGAACCAATTTTCTGTTCAGTAGTTTTACTTTTCAGTTAAGTCTCTTCTAACTAACTGCACTCTCTGAAATTAATGGCATATTTTTCTTACAGTGTCTGCTTCCAGAGAGATGAGGTCTGATATTTACAGTGAATATCAAGGAATGGTGTACAGATAGGCTCCTGCTTATACTTATTGCTATAATAACGAAGGCCAGCCAACTTTGTTATGTACTAACTTGGAGGGTTAGAAGTGGAAAAGCAGAGAGGGTTAGCACCTGCAGGGAGGAGCGGACAGGAGAGGTGACCCAAAACTGACCAACAGGGTATTCCATCCCATCTGCCTCATGCTCAGTATAGAAGCTGAGGGATCAAAGGGGTCAGCCTCTCTTTCTTCAATGGCCAGCATCAGAGGAGGACTCTGTCTGTTTGTCTGCCTTTGATCCTGATCCATGTGTTCCTGAATCCAGTTCCTGAGTTCAGCTCCCGTCCGTTGCTGAGTCCAGTCTGGGACTTTCCCAGTGTCTGCTCATGATATGATTGTCATCCTGGGAGCTTGATATTGGTTTTGTATATATTGTATATATATCATTATTTTCTTATTAATATTTATTATTATTATTATTATTATTATTATTATTTTATTAATATTTCATTAAATTAGTTTAGTTTCTTTGCACCTCGTAAGTCTCTCTCTCTCTCTCTCATTTTTCTCTCACTTGGGAGAGAAGTTAGAGAACATCTGTTGTTCATTTTAGTGGCCAGCCCAGCCCAAACTACAACAAATATCAAGTCCTGATTTTATTCTTGCCTTTTGCTCACGTAGAGCAGAGACGAGACAAAAAAGGACCCCTAGATAATAAGGGAGAGATTTAAGGAGGCAGTAGAGAAGGGAGGAAACAAAGCTTGTTTAAGTGCAGGGGGGAAAAGGCAAGAAAAAGTGTCTCTTGAGGCTGAAAAGATGGATTTGTCTCAATAGACTTTATGATATGGATATGAGAGAGGTCGATACATAGAGGGGGCATTTGCACTGCAGAAATTTAACACATCAGATGCAGTTCTACTGTAGAAGGCAGAAAACTTATGTTAGGTCTTGGGAGAAAGATGGCTGTGAATACCATCCCATAGAAGGGTTCACCCTTTTGCTCCAATCCTACTTCCCCTTCTGCTGAAAAAGAAACTTTGGCCAGAGAAGAAAAAGGATTTTTTTATTATCGGCTGTGTTGCTCCTCAGCTCTGAGTGACAGCAGGCTAGGAAGGAAACAAAAGCTTTGCTCTTACAACCCCTGATGTAGTGGGCCAGAGTAGCTGAGCCTATACCAAAGCATTATTGCACTCTACTCTACTCTACTCTACTCTACTCTACTCTACTCTACCTACCCTACCCTACTGCAAGCCATTCCCTCCCCTTTTCTAATTCTGGAGAGATCTTTTTTCTCAGAAAGTACCTGAAGTTGATAATTTCTACTTATTCAGTGATATTCAAGAGCTGATCTTGAAGAGTCTTTCTCTCTCCAGATTTACTATCCGGGCTTTTAGCACTGCAATATATGATCATCTAGGAAGACTTCCAAGCTTCGGTCCCACCAGAGTACACTTGTAATTTGCCCAGTCAACCCTTTCATCCGTCCTCTCTCTCTGTCATTCCCTAGAAACAGGGACAAAAGTCTGAGGCACCTGCATTTTTGGCCATCCTTCTTCATATTCATAACTTTAATCCTTCCTGCTCCTGCTAGGTGAGGCCACACAAAGCAAACATTTCCCAGTTGTAGCCATGCCAAAAGGCTTTTCGTTACACAGCTTTCACGGATTATGCAGGTGTTGAAGATTTGAGGCACATGTAATAAAATGGCTTCTGCTCAATTTCAATGTGAACTTTGGGACTTTATCAGATCAGAGCCGTGCTTTTTTCATTTTTCTCCCTTCCTGTTCTTTTGAAGAACTCGGGGAGTATACATTTCTTTATGCTGGCCACCTGTTACTTTAAGCGACCTCTCCTCTGAGCCACCACACCACAAGTACGATCTTGCTGGGGAGGAAGAACAACACAGTCCCTCAGCACCACATTAGCCTGGCCAGAGGGATCATTCCTGGAGGATGTGAGGCATCATGTCCCTGCGCCCAGAACCTCCAGCCCCGGTGGCAGTGAGAGAGGCCAGGTGGAAAGCCCAGCTTTCTAAATGGAAGCTTTCCTGCATTCTCCAATGGTCTGGAAGAAAGCTGCAATGGGCTCTGGGTTTCAGGGCAAAGGCAACACCCTTTGTTGTAAAGTGCTTTCAGTGCTGGTGAGAAGTGCTGCCCTGATACCACTGCAGACTGAACTGCTACATTTATTCCCCTCCTACTAGGTACAGTGCACAGGAGGAAATGCAGAGCAGGGCATCAGGCCAAGCTTCATCATGCAGCTCCACCAGGGTGTCACAGGCACCTAGAGATGCCTCGGGGGCAAGTGGTCTCTCCAGCAAGGGACTTAGCACCTAGAGCGAAGAGCTCAGTGAGCTCTGCTTTACTGAAATCAGTGGGAAGGTTGGGTGCTTCAAAGCTTTCCTCTGAAAATCAGGCTTTTTCCCATCTCCCAGCGGTGCTGTGGAAGCCAATTCATCACTTTTTTTTTCAGAGGCATTCAGATAGTAATGATGTACAGAGTACAGTAACAGTTGTGTAAAAATAATCTGGATACCAAGAGCCCTATAGCCTATTATATTTAGTCATGGTTTTATTGTCTAGTTTACAAAAGTCTGCTTCCACAGGGGGCACACTCTGCCCTGTTACACTCTGCTTTTTCTATATGAGCCACAATCACAGTATCTACATATTCAGTTTATTAAACTTGAATCTTGAACCACTTCTTGCAAAGGTGGCCAGGGCTCATCAGGACCAGAAGGAAGCAGAAGAAAAAACAGAAACAGTTTTTTGCCTCCCTTTTTCTTTCAGTGAGGAGAGAAGAGAGCACAAAAACAGATGGAGAATAGAAGAGTGATGAGGAAAATTAAAGAAAAATTTGTATTAAAGATGACAAATGGAGTGTGACAGGAAGCAAGAAACTTAATTGTATGTAAAACCCCAGTATCAGGCAGTGTTAAGGGTCTTTTGTAAAATGCAGATTTATCCTAAGCTCCTCTTGAAGATAAAAGAAGTTGGAGGTATGCAGGGACGGACCACAGGAGGATCAGGAGGGGTAATACAGAAAGAGAGAGACTTTGTAATGCCCCCCTGTTTTACCTTCTTCCCTTTGCATTTGACTTCCCTCCCCTGCTGCCCAGCCCAGCACCAAAGCTTTGCTCACATTCAGGAGTGACTAAAACATTATCCTAAAGGTTTTTCTTCCCTTTCAGCTCCTGCCCCAACCACTGGTGCAATATTATGCAGCACAAGCCTGAGAATAATCCAATCATAAAGCATTCAGAGCGGCAGGTTTGATAAACGGCTGGGATGAAAAAGGCTGGAGGTGGAGGGATGGTATCTCTGCTTTATCAGTGCTCCAGCACTCTGCTCAAACATACTCATTCCACATACCCCAGCATTAAACATTTTAATTCAGGAACTCTGAAAGGTGCATTCTTGTTTTAAAAAAAGACCGTTTAATGCAAGTAAAGCTGGGCTGGGGGCTGGGAAGAGAAGAAGGAGGATCAGGGAAAAAGGAGGGAGGAAGTATAGAAAGACATTTAAAGCTGTGAGAAAACACTCTCTCTTATGGAGAAATTTTGATTTTGAAGTTTACTCTTCTATTAACATTTAAATTGAAAGGCGTTTCTTCCAAGCTCCACATAGGAAACCAGAAAATCTGCATTTAAATAGATACCATTTAAAAGTGGGGAAAAATATATATCAGCTTTGAATGCTTCTCTATTTGTCTGAAAAGAACTTCACTTATAGATGGTTATTAATTTTTTTTCTTTTTTCTTTGTGTGTGCTAAAAAGAGAAATTGGAAGTACATTAAAATTCTGCTTGGCACGAGAAGGAGGCGGGGGGATGGCTGCTTAATTGCCCGAAGCCCAGGTTTTCAGCTCAGTTATTCTGCAGGAGGGCCTCTGGAGTCTGCAGGAGGCAGTCCAGCCTGCTGCCAGGGATGGGGCCAAGTGGGTCCTCTCCTGTCTGGTCCTGGTCCCACGGCACCCCTGCCCGAGGGGCTGCACTCTCCCACTGAACTGCCTACCTCGCTGGGGATGTTACCAGGGTCCCCAGTCCCAGCTAGAGAATCAGACCTTCTGTACTTTTGTTAGACACCTCTGTACCTTCAGGGAACCATCTAGAAAGCAGGGCCATGCACATTCCAGAAAGCCACCTAAGCACAGCTGTTATGTGTGGTGTTAACCGGGGTGTCAGAGGGGGAGAGCTCACAGCCAAGGAGTCAGTGGGGTTTGAGGAGGCTGTGCTCAGAGGGTTTGGAGAGAAGTCTTAAAGGGATGTCCATATGTTGATCCACATTTCACATCACACTCATCTTGTGTGTTGGCACCTGGGACTTTGCACAGCCCATCACAAACCCAGAAACCTCGTATGAGATTTGGATCTGGTGTTTTGCACAGTGCTACCTCCTTTCCTGCAGCAAAAGTAGCAAGAACAAGAGCAAGAGCAGGCTCCTGAGCAGGGGAGAGCTGAAATCCCCAATGCACCCAATGCAGGTGGAAAGCTGGAAATTATTAAAGGCAATACCTCCACGTTGCATGCAAGTTCTCCCTACCTCCTGCCCTCACCTGCTTGTCCCTGCCTCCTCTCTGCCTGAAGTGATCACTGTGAGGCTCAGCCTTGCCACATGCCAATGCCCCGTATCCCATATGTTGGCCATCGGCTTGCATACAGGAGCTTGGGGGAAGCAGGCAAGTTCCTGCCTTGTGAGATAGGGGCCTTTTGCTGGCTATGTCCGCTGCAGAATTTCTATTCCTTTTTTGTTGTCACGAGTGATGAAATTTAATTTCACTACCAGCAGCA
Organism: Burhinus oedicnemus; assembly: GCA_008921705.1. NCBI lineage: Eukaryota > Metazoa > Chordata > Aves > Charadriiformes > Burhinidae > Burhinus > Burhinus oedicnemus. Next base: position 401,288 of record VFFE01006974.1, on the reverse strand, counting down.
TTCAGGGAGCAACAAAGAGCGACTCGTGTGTGGTGCTCACTCTAATTCCAGGGCACAATGGGCTTTGTCACCAGTGAAGATTCCCCAGGACAATCCAATTATTAATATTCATTCCTTTTTTCTCTGCCTCATTTTCAAGCTCATTCCTACAGAAAAGGTCAGACACATACTACCCCCCAGCAGTACATTATTGGCCACCTCAAGGGCCTTTTCTGCCATGTCAAAAAGGGAATAATCAAGAGTGAAGGAGCATTGGTGCCTCAGAGGCTCAACTATGGACTCTGGTGGGTTTCACCTCCAGGTCACTGGTCTGAATCTAGGTCAGGCTGACACTGGGTGCATTCTACAGTTCAAAAGCTGGGCAGTGGTTCCTGTGAAATAGCAGCTCCACACAACCCAAAGGACAAGCACCTACACCATGCTTTGCCTCTTTTTAGAGAGTAACAATGCAACGTAGATTTAACTTTTTGGTAGGATCTGGGCACTTCTCCTCCTCCTCCTCCTGCCTTTCTAATGGATAGCTCCAGTGCTTCCAGCTGGACATTAGGTTGACTTTAAAAAACAAGGTGGAAAAGCCAAAGGAAAAAAGTGAGGCATGAGAAGGATTGTTCAGTGATCCAGGAACTAGCGGAGAGTCTGTAAGGACGCAGATACTACTCTCTGCTGTCTCCCAGACTTGCATGGCAGAACAGTCAGGCTTTCTGTGCCTCAGTTCTCATAAACTGGGACGATCTCATCTCACTGGGTCATTTTGAGGATTAATACATTAAAGATTGTGAGCTAGGTTCTCTGCAACAATGGTATCAGAAGCCCTAAAACTGCCTTGAATGGATAAAAACTTTACATACGGGAATTTTTTTCAGTGGTGACTTTGAATACCATCTGATTAGATCTGAAAAAGCACAGAGGTGAAAATAAGCAAAACAGTAGCTCTCATCTGTATACAGGCACCTGTAAACTCGGGGTGAGCAACTGAACTCATGACTATTTCTTGGGCCAAGCTGAAATCATGGAACCAAGACCCACAATCTCCCAGTTTGATGCTGGGTCCCCATCAGACATAATTTTTGCACCATAATCCTGTCTCTAGCCATTGGGTCAGTGAAGATGAACATCTTCTGCTGCTCAAGACCCAAATGAATTTGGCCAACTTGCTCCCATTGCCTCCCAGCTTGCCAGAATCTCACAAGGAACAGCCTCGTTCTTCCTGAGGTCTCTAGCTAATTTTTTTCCTACGCAGATGGCAACCACTTTCTGAAAATATATACGTGACAAGAAGAAATGTTTAGTAGAAGAAGCAGGTGCCTGGAAAATGGATTCCCATTTGTCCTTCCCTCCCCCTCTCCAAAACCCAATCATTTCCCTGTTAATAAGCTCTCTGACTATAATGTGGCACTAACCTTTCACAATTGATGCCAGTGACATTTTGACAGTTCCACATATGGGCCTGCCGAAAGCAGAAGGAATATAAATTTGCAATTTGGTAAAAAGCTGGGTGAGCAGCCAAAGCAGCTTGGGGGAAGGAGGAGAAAACCGCCAACCAGCCAAACAAAAGCCCACTACACAGATGTTACACACAGCAAAAAGGAAAAGCACATCCACAGCTGGATGTACCCCAGCAAATATGCGCTCTGAAAAAAAGCCTTAGGCACCCATTAAGCCTGAGATGCCTCCCAACAGATTCTCCTCACGTGGCAAATTTCAGGAAAGTTTTTCCTAGCAGAAGGGAAATGGGACATGGCATTCAATCTGTGCAAACTATCTGGTTAACATCAGATGTCACAGGACTCAGCAGTTGCTGTAACAAGGAATCTTCAGTATTTCCGCCAATGTGATCAGCCGTAGGGAAACAACTATTTTCTAACACTGTTTTGTGGAGTGTCTTTGAATTTACTTTTCAAGGTATCTCTGAACAAAACATCACTGACAGTTCACAGATTGGCTCAGCTACTTGGTGTGCGTATCACACACCATACATCTTCCCCAAATTACATCTATATTGAATCCCGTAATATTTATCCGAAAACTAACTTCCAGAAAGTGGTCCAATCATCATGTGACAAGATGAAGGTAAGAAAAATGTTGCACTTAGCAGTTTGGTCAGGTGGTTAATTAACCCCCACTGTTAGAAAAACAATCCTGTTCTTTTCATTTAGACATGTCTGGTTTCTGCTTCCAGGCACAGTTATTGCTACGTGGTGAGGTAAGTTGTGCTGTAATCACTCCCTTTCTTTCTGATCTCTATTTCAGTAACACTGAAATAACTTTTTTGCTGAAATCACAGGACTGTGGCTTTTACCATGGTTTACTGATGCCTCGGTGGAAAATGTGGAGGTGAAGTCACTGTATATGTGTATGTAAATAGTCATGTGTAGTAATGACATAGCTGTTGTATGTGGCTAACCAGCAATGCAAAATTACTATTTAAATAGAATAATTTATTTGAATTTTCCTTAGGGCAATATGGATCCCCTGGGCAGACCAGGCAGGGAGGCAGAACACGGGTCCAGATGAGCACACCTCAGCTTGCAACTGAGAGGCGATGGGGCATGCCCTTCCCATCTCCAGAAGCACAGAGCCAAATGTGGAGCCCAAAAGAGCTCTAACAAATGCCAAAATGCTCCCTAAGCAAGGGCTGTGGGAGCCACTGGTCAGCAGCTGTTCGTAGAGGTGGACTGACACTGAAAGCACAACCTCAGAAAGCTGGGTCTTTGCACCGGCTAGGAACAGTAAGCCTGATGAAAAAGTCAGATTTGTTATTTTTGAGACATTTTCTCTGAAGTTTTTTTTGTGCTGAAGAAATAATAGTAGGGTAGCTGCTGGATCACTGCATTAATCACGCTTGTGGGGAGTATGAAGCCTAAGACCTTTCTAAAGTAATGTCACTTGATAGGCAGGGGACTGCGGCCAAGGCTGGACCGTGGCGTGGGTGTTTCATGCGATTGCAGGACACAGATGACTGCTACCAGCATGACATTTGTAAGGGGTTATGCTTGATGGGATTGGGAGGATGATGGGGGTCAGAAGTGCAGGGTGTCCAGCAGTCATGACAGAGAGCATGCTGGATTTCACCATGACATGCTTGATCTGAAGTCACTCATCTGTCAGACTTCAGGTAACAGCATGAAGTTGCTTCCAAAGCCAGTATACCATCTTTAGCTCTGACTGCTTCTGGCAACACATTGCTTCATCAAAAATAACCAGTAGGGTCCAGCTTGGCATGTAAGACTACCTAGTCTCATCAGATAAAAAAAGTGGAACTTATTATTTGGCCACAGCTCTGCAAGCAGGTAGGGTTTCCAAACACGGCACAAGACAAGAGCAAGCCCCTGCCGCCTTCTAGCAATGCTGGTGACACAGAATAGCCCATAGATGTTCATCCAAAGCTTTCTCCTCAAGTCAGCTCATTCCCAGTTTTGTAGAGGGCCTCCCTGGCCCAGCACCCCATTCCCACCCCCAAATGAGGCCAAATGAGAAGGCCTCATTTGCTTCTCTGACTTCCCGAGCTGCTAACGAGCTGTGCTGCTATTCACACTTTTTTCAGGAAAGACCTATCTCTGCACAGGCTCCCCTGATGGCAGCCGCAGTGGAAGCACCGGGTAAGTGGCAGATTTTTCCACAGCAGCGTTAGCACTCCTGCTGCTGATATCATTACAAAAGCCTACGCCAAACCGGTGCAACTGTGGGAGCTTTTCTGAGAAATGACCGCATATTAGTGGAAGCTGGCCAGTTTAAACAGCCTCCGCACGCTGACTGGCAGGGTAGGAGGATGAAAAATCTTGCAGCTGTATGTGGTCTCATAGGACCTGTTACCTTTTCACGGAGAGCACCCCTTGATCTTTGCTAAGGAAAACAGTGAGTGCTGCTAATGCAGCAAGAGTCATGCAAGCAGTACTCTGCCTACAGCTCCAGGGTCATGCAGAGTGGTGTGAGGCCATGAGATGGGGCTTGAGGTCTCTGAAGGGACTGATGCTTGCATGGTAAACAGGACAGAAGGGCCCTATACTTTGTACAAGATTATCTAAGATTACCTAAAACCAACAAACAACTCTGCCAACACCACCAACATACCCTGGTGGTGTTGCTTTATACCATGTGTTTTTCAGCTGCCATTCCAAACTGGATTATTGTTACTGCCATATACCCACCAACCCAGAAACTGAAGTCCCTGTGCAGAGTCTCTGAAGTCTGCAGGCTGCACAGCAGCAAGAGGGCAAAGGGTGCTATCTGACTTTACCCTACCTACCTCACCCATCAGCCAGGAGCAGGGCTGGTTATGTGTTTGGAGACATGGAAAAAGAGAGATGGGGAAAGAGCTGACAGTTACAAATGTTTTGCAACCTGAATGTGACATTAATATATGTATGCAGTGTGTTCACAACATTAGGTATTTGTGCACAACTCTAATAAATAACATGTTCGACAGCGGTTTCACAAAACCACTCAATGATCTAGAAGAACTTGCCATGAAACAGACTCTCCAGTTTTACTGAAAAAAAAGGAAATATCCCTGTACTTGGTCAGATCCTTTACTTACTGGAAATCTAGAGCAACTCCAATGAGCTCCACATAAAGTTTAATTACTCACAAGCACATTGAAATGACCGGATAGCCAAGTGATCAAAACCTGCTCCACAAAACTCGTGCTTGATTCTGGGGCCCAGAAGAGAGTTTTAGTAAGCTTCCAAGTCTAGAAATACCAATATAGGATGCATGGCATTGTAACATCTGCACCCAAGGGACTCTGTGGAAGGGGCAGCTATCCTGTTTCTCTCACCGGGTGGTGGTCTGGCAGCTGAACTTAGAAGTCGGAAATTTCAGCATACTCCATAACTTTCATTACAAGTTCACTTTAAAGGCTGAGTCTGTGATACAGAGGTACTTCAGAGACGTTTCTAATGCAAGCTGGAAGCTGACTGCCTTGACATTTTCCTCATACAGCCCGGGTGTTGTGGTGCTCTATGTGGAGATATGTACATATGTGCTCTGGTGCCGCATGTGGAGATGTGAACATACATGCTGTGCTGCTGTAGGTGGTCCATCCCCCCTTGCATGGTACCAGAGCAGCCTTGAGACTGCTCCCATTGATGCAGGGCTCAGCCACGGCCCCAGGATGGTAGCATGCAAGTCAGGACTGGCTGAGGCCAAATTCTCCATTTGAGCAAATGTACCATCCCTTGCCCCTTACTACAAAAACTTCTTTAAGAACTAAAGGAAGACAAGGTCCTATCTTCAATCAACATGTTCAGCCAGAAACAGTGCAGTTGGTGGTGAGGAGCGGGGAGACACCCACCAGGCTGACCACCTGCCCCTGGGAGGTGCTTCCAGCCAGGGTGACAACACCTGCTCCATGAGTGCTATGGCCTCGCCATGTCACAGTCAGGCCTGGGCCTGGCCAGGGACACCCCACATCTCAATTAGGACCCTGCCCCCAGGCTGAGTTCCCAGTTGGCCGTCAGATCTGCCCGGCCACCGCAAGTCTGCCTGCATGCTAGCCTCCCCAAAAGGCAGCTGGCCCCCCACTGCTCCCTGGCAACAGAGCACCCCAAAAGCAGTGCAACAAAATGTCTGTGTGGTTATTATCTACTCAATTCAGGTTTTCTACTGTTTTTGAGATGTTGAAAAAAGGGAAATTTAAGTATTGCTTAAAAATGTTGATACACTCCATATAAAAAATGCTTATAGGCTCCATATAAAAATACCAAAATGTCTCATATGGGCATTTTCTTAGAATAAAATTGACTTTTCATTTCAAATCAGAATTTTTTAAAATTGTAATTACATTAAAAAGGAGAAAGGATTGAAAAGGGTTAAATAAGACAATCAAAGCATCTCAATTCAGCCAAAATTCTCTTGGCAGCTCCAAAATAAATTGTTGTTCATTTTGCTGAAAAACTTCTAAAAGCCACCTGCAGCCCTTCCACCATGCTGTTTTATTCACTTTGCCTTTCCAGCCAGAAAGCCCTTTATTTCAACAGCTCTGTCCATCAGTGCAGCACCTGAGTGGTGGCAGAGGGCTAATAATATCACTGGCAAGAATGTGAGGGCTAAACTTGGAAGCCAAGCTTTGACAGGCGAGTAAAAAAGGAATTCATTCCCAAATATTTTGTTTCTGAGATGACATATGGTTTCATTTTTTTGTGCCTACCCACGAGTGATTCAATTGATTTGGGATCTGAAAACCTTGTAGCACATTTTCTCACTTATAAGAAGCTTTTCAGTTCGCCTGTATTGGCTGGTTTGCTCACTGCCTAATGGGTCTCTCCAGATCTGATGCAGTGTTTGAAGCTGTGATGGGTACATATGCAAAGGAGGGGGAACAAATGGAGGGAAAAGCCCACTGTGCATTGCTAACAGTCGCACGTTCCCGAAAAGCTGTGGTTAGGAGATTCCTAATTCAGTTAACCTCTTTGATCTTATCATGCAGTATGAAATATCGAAAGGTAATGAAAAGATTTCAGGCAGGTCTGCTACGTTTGCATATCAAAACACATGCCTCAGCCTGGTACAGAGCAGGAGACAGATACAGTAAATACACTTGTGATAGATGGAAAAAGCATCTTTTGATTGGGACAGAACAGCTTTCTTCCCGGTCGTGTAGTGCTCATGTATGTGCAATAAGAAAAAAAATCCAGAAAACTCACACTGTATCAGGAAGTGATGCACAGTGGGGCCAGGATTCACTTCTGCTGCAGTTTGCTAGGCTACAGGCATGATTTATCTCACTTTTTCCCTTAGATATTAGCAGTGGAGCAGAAGGCAGACAGCTATGCCTCAGACGACGATGATATGCCCCTTAAAAGAGCCTATCCTGCCAAATGCTCAGTCACCAAAAGATAGGACTTATTTTATCAGGGTTCAGGTTCCCATTCTCCTTTTCTTTAACTGAGGTCGGTCCACCTAGACAGCCGAGACACATGCCCAATGCATGCAAATATCTGTATTTTAAGAAAACATATCACCCTTCCCCTTCCAGGTGCCAACTTGCCCCCTCCAGCTATATCCCCACCTTTCCTCCTATCTGTCCCTCTGTCCCTGCAAATCTCCTTTTCTCTGCCTGCTCTTCTCTGCCCCATAACATTCCAGTTTTTCATCCTCTTTCACTCCTCCTTTCTTAACGCCCACCTTCCTTCACTTTCTAACTTTCCCCTATAATTTCCTCCCATCTCCTTTCTCAGTCTCTCTAGGTTGACACATCTTAACACTCTCCCAGTGACTTTTGAGACATCTGAAAAGCTGTAGTCAGGTATCAGATTCCTTACCAGGTCAAAAGAAAATATTAGGGAAGGCAGTGGGCAGATGCAATGATTATGGTTCAGTGTGGACAAGAGTGACACCAGTCTTTATGGTCCCAGATGAGATTCAAATTGTTGGTAAAATGCAACATCATTGATTTTCCACTATCTCCCTTTATGGTATCTCTCCAGAGCTGAGGTAAGAGAGCTTGGATGCCTTATCTCTGCATTTCTTACCATAATGTGGTTGCTTTCTCTTACGCATAAACTCATGTATGAATATCCTGGATTTTTGCTGTTTGATATTGTCCCCTACTATTTTTACCCATAAGTTACTGATAATTGATGTTTTGCTTAGCAATTTTCTTACTGTGCTTGTTTTAATTTTTTTTTTTAAAATCACATGTAACAAGATATACAGGAAAGTCAAAGAGAATTCTACTTTCTGATATTTTTAATGGCTTGATGACCTGAAGTTCCAGGTTTACATTGCTCCTCCTAATTTAACCTTTTTTAGGACATATTCACCGTGGTGTTGTGGTATCACACACCCAAAGCACGCTAGTGACTTTGGCTTTTTGCCTTTGATCAACGTTTTTATCTAGGGGCTCTATAAATGAGCGTACTACTACAGCAAGGGGTGCCAAGAATGCTCGGCCGAGTCTCAGTGTCTCTGTGCTCCAGACTCCATTCTCCCAGCAGCTGTGCCCCAGCCATGAGGGTGCCATCCCACATCCATGGTGGGTTTCTGAGCCCTGGCATACCCCTGCCAACCCAGACCTCTTCCTTCAAGGGAGGGACATCCGCAGTGCCACCGAGTCTCTGTAGCCCACCGTCCCGCTGTGTTCAATAAGCCACAGAGGAAATGTGGAGACTGTTTGGGCTCCTTTGTCTGGACCTCCAAGTGACCCGAGTCTGGCACAGATGTTGATAACCACAACATCTAGACACAGTAATCATTGACAGCTTAATTATATCCTAATTTCTTCATGTAGAGCCTATGAGCAAGATTTCAATTAACTGTAACTATATATGTTTGATGCATCTCTATCATTCCATTAAGATTATTTGGAACAAGACAAAGATAAACATAGATGTTAACATTGTATAAAGTATGAGATTTTTTAATTAATTTTAATGAAAAAATTAATTATCAAGTTATTTATAAATGCTCATAAAATTCATTTTCTAGTCACAGAATGTACTTTCTGTACATTTGGGATAGGTTTGTTCTGTCTCTCAAAAAAATAGAGATCCCGAACCCCTTTTGATCTAATCTGGTCTTACCATAGAGTCATAATCAACAATTCGTATTAGAAAGAGCTTTGGAATCCTCAAATCAAAGACCCATCTAAGCGCAAAGTCCTATTAGGGCTTTCAGTGGACATTTTTATTAGCATGAGAAGAGCTAAATAAGGTTTGGCTCAGGCTGTAGCCTGTTTGACTGAACCAAACCTCTTCTAGCTGGGAGGAACAGCTGGAAATACACCAGACCCTTAAAATGAAGCCCCTTTAAAGTCAGGCTCTGTTATGGCCCATTACAAAGTCACCGCATCGCCGAGACAGGGTTTGAAGCTCTGCTGACACATAATTAAGTAGGCATTTTCAAGTGAAGAAGTCCATATGATAAATCTGAAGACGAATCCGTCCATGGAAGAGGATGTGTTCTGAGTTGAGACTTTGGATTCATTTATTAAGTGGGCAGCTCAGCTTCAGGAAATGCCGGGTCAGGGTTTGCTAGCCATTAAAGCTGCCCTGTTTGCTGGCTATTTCTTAATTTTAAGCATGACTGCAGAAGCAGCCAAGAGCCTCCCATGCGCTGTAGCACTATCTACCACTGTTCAGCCAGCAGCCAGGTTTCCTGGCTGCAGAGCTGTCACTTGGAGGGTTGCTCAAAGCCTGGGGGTGGCATCCCATGGGCCCCACACAGGGACAATCATTGCCCACATGTAGGGCAGAGTCTGACTACACCCGCCTGCAGTTACATTTATGGGGACACCTCTCAAACCACGGGCGAGTTTGTTAGTCCCTGCCATCTCCCCACAGATGGTTTTAAAAATGCCTAGAGGATTTGCTCCAGAGCATGCCTCTGGACTTCTCTCTCTGGCTGATGGCAAATGCATCAATACCGCTGGGGTTGGGACACTGGGAAGCCCTACACCTGAATCTCCTTTTCCCCCCTAGACAGGCATCGTGATAGAGGGGAACGGCTGGGCTCTCAGGTCAGAGGCTGAGTGCTGCCTTGCGGCAGCCATGCTAGCTGCCATCCCTGTAATTAGTGCCGTTAGCAGGTTGCTATGGAATTTTCCTCTCCCTGGAGAAGGTATCGGAGCACTGCTCAGAGGAGACAAGGAAATTAAGGAGGAGGAAGGGAAAATGCAGATGACCGAAGGAAAAACAACATTGCCTGTCAAAACTCCCCCCAGAGCGTTATCTCCGTGGCCAGAGCAGACCACACACTTTAAAGTCAGGACTCATTGACTGTGTGTTTTGTCTCCGGAGAAATGTTCGCCTTGGCATGACTAATACAACAAGCAAACCCAGCACAGCAGAAATGTCACCAAAGTCCATCCCACGCAGGACCTGTGATTACCATAAGCGAGCATTCTTAACCTGCTTCATCTTTAATTGATAGCTAAAGAAAGCTGGGAAGGAGGAGAATACTATGCTGAATTTTTGCATCTTCTTGACTCTCGGTAAAAACATGGCTTCTGAAAAGAAAAAAACCCATCAGGCAAGTTCTATTCCCTTTGTACTACTGATTCGCAGCTTCCAAGTGCTGGAGAGAAACAGAGCAAATCCCTCACACGACAGTACCTCCTGGTTCAGAGGAGAATGCAAACAAGACTGAGGGAGAGATTTAGTTCCCAGCCCACACCAACTGCTGCATCGGTGGGGAGAAGCAGCTGGGGGGAAAAGCTGGGAACGAAAGTCTTTAAATGGTTTTTGTTCCTCCGGAGTCGCGGGGGGTGAGAATCCATAGTCTAGGTAAATCTGGATGTAAAACGAGCAGGGACCCAGCTGGAATCAGTTTAGTGATATAAAGACACATAGTCTTAATTAAGGGAATTGTGATTTGCCAATGAAATCCCAGCAGGGCGTCTGTCTGCCTGATCAAAGGCTCGACTTTCTGATGGAATCTTAAGTGCATGAGCCATGAAATTACTTTTTGAAAAGGGAACATGCGGCACAAAGAGGCAGAGCAAGAGGGGAGGAGGTGGAGGGGAGGAG
>VFFE01006974.1:347952-390802 GCA_008921705.1 Burhinus oedicnemus | reverse complement strand
AATATATTGAACAAGATTGGACCGAGTATTGACCCTTGGGGGACACCACTGGTTACAGGCCTCCAACTTGACACTGCTCCTTTAATCACAACCCTCTGAGTTCTGTCACACAGCCAGCTCTCAATCCACCTCACTGTCTCTTCATCTAGCCCACACTTCCTCAGCTTCCTAATGAGGATGTTATGGGAGACAGTGTCAAAAGCCTTGCTGAAGTCAAGGTAGATGACATCTCCTGCTCTCCCCTCATCCAGCCAACCAGTTAAAGCATCACAGAAGGCTATCAGATTGGTCAAGCATGATTTACCCTTGGTAAATCTGTGTTGACCACTTCCAGTAACTTCCTGTTCTTCAACGTGTTTGCAGATGTCATCCAAAACAAGTCGCTCCATAACCTTCCCAGGGACAGAGGTGAGACTAACCGGCCTGTAGTTCCCTGGGTCCTCCTTCTTACCCTTTTTGCTTTTCTTACTAATGTTGCTAGATCTAAAAGGAAAACAAATCTCAGCATCATTCACTGAGTCAGCTTTAAAGCTCTGCTTTGAGACTGTGTGTAGCTCTTGAGAAAAGCTGCAGGTTGAACAAATAAATAAGTGGGTCACAGAACTCAAACATTTACCTTAATTACCCTGTTTCAATATGTGGGTGGCTCTTTTGATGCCCTATTCAGTAAGTGTCAGTCACCCAGTTTATTTAGTAAGGTATGGTTAGCTATGCATGGCTGCACATCGCTCAAGTTCTTGAGCTTAGCGAAGGCTTTCCCAAATCAGAAGTGGGCCTCCTGGGCACAGGTGCTTTGCTTGCACCGGTGGAAGAACTTGTGAAGCTTGCATTGGTGAAAGAAATATTTTCCTCACTGCTTTTTCCCCCACATCATCAGCTATCACCAGGCCCTTCTCCGCACAACTTCACTGCCATGGGATGAAAGAGCCTCCTTCACTGCAGCTGTGGCCACCAGCTCCCATCCACTCAACCACCTTCTCACTTCTCAATGTTTTCAGATCTCAGGGAAATGGATTTTCTCCCTTGCCTCTTTTCTTTCTTCCCTGCCACTGTTAACTGCATGCAGGCTGCTCCTGTACTCTAAAATTTCGAAGAGCTCAAAGTATACAGCTCAAAGTATAAAGGAAGGTGTTTTCCAGGAGAATATAACAAAAAATGCAAGTTTTTTAATGAGGATTAACATCCATTTCACATACGCAGCTTCTTCAGAACACTTTCCTTCTCACTATCAGAACAGGCTTCACAGCAAAGCAGCAATTCACAAGCTCAACTTTTCCAAGCAGGTTCTGTGCTGTGCTTGAGGCGCTAATTAGAAACACCAAAATACACTATTAATTTGTGTATCTTGAGTCATAAACTGCTGGCTCTGCTGTTCACCCCCAAGCATGCTAGAGATCTAGAGGAAAGTATCCCAACATAACAACTCCACCAATTTCTCATCTGAGTTGCTCACACTTTATTTTCCAAGCCAAAGAGCAGTGGGTGGCCACTCAGTGTCAGGAGGAAATCTGAATTTCACACTGCCTTGACAGATAGAATTCCCTGTGCCTGGGACTTCATGTTGTTGCAAGGTTTCTGAGTCAGGAGAACCGAGCGCCAGCTGTTGAGCCATTACACAAGCCAGGATGCTTCATGTGGCCAGTTACTAACACCATGAGTGGTTCCACCCGCAGTAAGATCAGCACGGCTCCACTGACTCAACGGAGCTAGAGTGCTTTACAGCAGTCAAGCATCAGATTTGTGCCACACAGCTAGATCTGTGTGCATGTATGTGGCAACTGTGCACATATAACTATTAATGCTGAAATATGAGACTGCAGACTATGCAGTCTTTCAGAAGTTTCTTTGAAATGTTTCCTTTGGGATACTCTTCTGTATTTCCCTGAAAAACCTAAATGGCCAGCGTCTTGTAATGCCATGCCAAGTGCCCTCCCATCACTACAGAACCAGATCAGGAGGAGTATGGTTTTCTAGTTAAGGCAAGGAATGAATACTTGGGAGGGGTAAGGCCTGCTCCTGGACTTCAGCCCTCCACCCAGGAAAGGGCACTTTGCTCCTTCTGTCCATCCATACCTTCTTCTCTCCTTCCCTCCATGCCATAGTATGAGGCTTGTCTCCTTTTCAGATGCTACAGTTACACCAGACAAAAAAAAAACAAACAAACCAGGAATTAGGTGCTCCTGCCCTTCACAGACCATGGTTTTTTTCCACTCTCCTGGAAAGGTATTTCTGAGTGCTTCTGCTTTCTCAGAAGAACTCTATCAGTTCAGACAGCAATTTCTCCTATAAAGGAAAGGGGTTGCTTGTAGAGATGTGATCAGCAGTCACTCCCTGCTCGCAGCTTCTAGCTCTGCTCATACCTTCTAGCTCTGTTCATACCTTCTAGCTCTGTTCATACCTGTTTTGCTCATCCGCGGGGATCTCCTGTACAGCAGATTCCCTTTCCTCTTCCTTACATAATGAAAAAGTCCTAATCTGCCCCTCCCCACAAACACTCTACTTAAAATCAGTGCTCATTGTAGTTAGTCCCCAGTTCTCAAAGGGCATTAATTGCTTTGGGCTTCACCTCAGAGCTGTTGAATACTGATAATAACTGGTTTGCCTGGGCTTACTGCCTAAATAGCTGATAATTACAGCCCAAGAACAGCAAGGAGCATGCTGTCTTTCTGCCACAGCCGTCTGTCTATCTGGTTTGCTAGGCATCTTTCCACCTGTCTCTACGCAATTGTTCCTATTTCTACTTGACTTTCTTCTCCTTCTCCATGTCTCCTTTTTTTTATTATTTTTTTATTTTGCTTTTCAATCTCTTTTTTGTCTTTTCCAGAGCCCTGACATCTTTGATCCCTTGTCGACAGGGAACAAAGCGTACTGGCTACACATTCAGAGATCCAAACATTTTATCACCCCCCAGAAGCAGCTCAGGATGTGACAGGTGAAACGTCAGAAACAATTACAGAAAGAGAGAGGCTTTCCAGCCCCACGGCGGAACCATCCGGTCTGCATTCTGCGCTTCACCTCCTGACTCTGCAAGGATCGGAGAGGCGAGCTGCCCCGGCACCCATCCAGAGAGACAAACGGAAAGAGATACAGACACACAGGCAAGATGTTGAAGGTTTGGGGGACTGAAGGGCAAGATTTCTGCAAGGAAACCAGTCAGCTAGATTCCTCTTTAGCTGTTGCAAAATGCAGTCATCTGTGCATCCAAGACAAACATGCCCCCATCAGAGGCAGTTTTCATATAACCTCATTGCACTATTGTGACCATCTGCTCCCCCACCCTGCCAAGCTCCCATGGACCATGAGGATCACCGTACACTGACCAGGGAGCCAGGCACTGAAATAGAAGCACAACATTACAAGCCAGAAGGGCGATGCGGGAATTTGGTCTCTGCTGTAGCCCACTGCACTGGAAACCCAGAAGGATAAAAAAAGCACAGAATCCTATTGGGAAAGTGGGCCAAAGCCCAGGGTTGCCATATTGGTTTGCAGACCATGGTATGAGGCCCACAGAAGAGCAGAGGCGTGTGTAGTGGCACATATCAACAGTGCCTGAGGCCCTTATAGCTCACAAGAATGCAGGTGATGAAACCCATGAGAATAAAAGCATACACAGGAATTGGTGGAGCCTCTGATGTCTCCCAGAGTCTGCTGGATACAGACAAGAGAAGAAAGGGTTGCCTTGAAACAGCTCTGTTAAAGTGTCTGAAGAGTCACGGGCCACCTGGGACTGCCAGGATGTGTTGATCGCACAACCCAGAGCTCCCCTACTAGGACTGCCATGTGCTGAGGGGTTTTCTAGCAAAGGAGCTTACGGACCTTTCCATCCCCTCCTGGTTGCTCAAACAGTGCAGATAAGCAGCAGAAGGAGCTGCTGGACACTGCTGCTGCCAGAGAAGAACTGCAATGTGTTTATGTATTGTGACACACTTAGGTATTTTGGATGAGGAGCCGGATGGATTTTGAGGAGCTCTGGGTGGAGAGCTCTCTCCCATTATTACCTCCCTCTTTGCAGACCAAGAGGCCAGAGCGTGTCCCTGGGAGACCTTGCTGTCCTGTACTGCCTCCTATCCCACAAGAAAATCCCTGCCTCCTCCACTGCCCTCCTGGACACAGAGACATCAGGCACAAGGCACTACTGCTTTTTACTGAGGGAGCAGAAGGAAGACCCGCCATCAGCCCATCCTAATGGCTGCTGTTGAGCAGCTGCCTCAGCTCTGGGAGGATGGGCAGGGACCCATCCAGGTCACTCTGCACCAAGTAGGACCGAGCTATGCCCCAAAGGGTGGCACAGAGCAGGGCACAAGATTAGCACTGATCATACAGCAGAGGCATAGTTGTACTGGTGTTTCGTAAGGGGTACTGTGGGATGTCGTGTACCTCTGGAAGCGTGATGCCACTGCGATTTCACCCTGTCAGTGTGCACCCTTCACTACTGCAAACAGAAAGGCTCCAGGCTGGGAACCCACAGGTATGTCAGGGAAAGTGATATACCCACAGGGAGTCAGCCACCCACACGTGTTGCCTATGTATTAGCCACCAAAGACCAGGAAACACATGTGTTCACAAAATGGGCAAATAATGAAAGGAAAAAACTAGCCCAAATCTTCACAAGACTCTAAAAAAGTTGTCATTTAAATTCTCTGTGAAGGTTCAGCTCCTAACTCGCCTCCTGCCTTCACCTCTCCCTCTCACATACAGCTTATAAGCAGAGAGCCTCTGGGTGCTGGAAGGAGCAGCTCATCTCTGCCCTAAGAAATGATCTCACCCAGCTCCAGTTCCTCCTAATTGTACAGAATGGCTTTCCTGTACCCTCTTCTTCCCTCTCTTTTCCTCCATAAAACTGATCCGGCAAATAATCCTTTTGCTTCCTGACAAATAGCACCATTTGCCTTCCATGTGCATGCGCCCTGCCAGATGGCAGGGTGAAACCACTATCTGCACAAGGAAGCGTTCCGGCTCTCTATTCACAGGAAACAAGCCAAAGGAAAAGGAAAAACAATTTCAGATGATGTGCCTCCTGACACAAACTGATGAAAATCCAGGAGACTGGTAGTTCAGCCTCTTTGCACTTGTCCCTCATTTAATTTTTTCCTGTGCTTTGATCTGTGGGAGTAGAGGACTGCCAATCAATAGAGGCTGGAGAAGAAACAAGTGTAAAGGTCCAGGCTCTTCTGGACGCTGAACTAGTGCTACAGCTCCATGTCTTTGCTTCTGTTCTCCAGCCCACAGTTGTTTTCAAAAATGGATGGGGGAAAAGAGAGCGCCCTTCCCACTCCAGATTGACAGGCCTTCTCCGTAAGTCATGCACTGACATCCAGAGGCAGGATGGAGGCTGCGTTTGCCTCAATATTTGTTGCAATGTCATGGACAGTAATTCCTTGTTCCCTAACATCAGTTGGGATATCTGGGACATGAGAGCTATTAAATCACATTCTCATCACAACACTGAGGTCCTTTGCTACAGCTAACTGTGATGGCATGGGTCGTGTCTTCTCGATCTTCTGTTGAAAACAGCCCCGCAGAGCCTGTCTCCTCATCTGACCTGACCTTAAAGAATTCAGTCCAGATTCAGACCTGGATCCACAGCTTGTGGCAACAGCGATTTAAGCTGATGCTGCTCAGTGCATATACAGCAGCAGTGTGGCCTAAGGGTCAGCACCTCAATAATACCCTTCAGTGTCCTGATTTAACCAGCTCCCAGTCAGTGTGCAAAAAATATTCCATATTTGAGACTCACCTTTAAAAATAAAGTTATGGGTTGCGTGTGTGTTCAGATATGACTTTTTCCTGTTGTTACTGAAAGAAACTCAGCTTGAAAGTCTCCTTCAGTTCACACTGTACCTGGGAGGGCAAGGGTAGCTTGCTTGGGGAGAGTCGATCTCTGTATTCCTAGACCGTCTGGAGAAGAAAACAGCCTGGCAGCTTAAAATTTTGAATGATTGAACCTTTAACAGCAGTGAATGCAAAACAAAACGAGCCTGACGCCATTTTCTCCAGTGATGTGCCATGGCTTATTAGGAAAGGGTTATAAGCTGCTTTCCAGTGAACTTGTTCTCAGAGAGATAAGCTGACTAGTGGGAAATCAATCACTACGAATTTTGATAGCAGTGCCTGCTGAAGTAATTACTTCAAACATCAATAATTCTGCTCACCTGCCTGTGCAGTTTTCAGTCATGTTGAAGGTTAGATTAACGCCATGGAGCTCCTGGGGATTTTGTTTTGTTTTGGTTTTGTTTCCCTATCCTTTTCCATCTACTTCCTTAAATATTTTTTTTAAACGCTGATGTAATTGAAATGTCACACTGCCCGCTCCTCTCTTTCTCTGTCTTCTCATCCGAGTCATCAACATGAGTTTGCTCATATCAGTGAAATTGTCTCTGCAATTCTGTGTGCGCAGGAGCTGCCGCTGATCCTTTCCGTCAGACTTAGCAAGCGTTGAACGCTCATGTCGCATCTCTCCTCAGCTGTTTATGCCTGTGTTTAAGTTAATACATGTTTAGAGAGAAGGTCAAAACAACCTCCGTGCCAAATCCACTTGAATTGAAGACCCTCACAGTGGCCTCTGTATGGTGTGATTTTAGTTCCCACGCAGATAAGAATATCGGTTCAGGTTTTGCCACACAGTACAGACTGGGTGCACACATAACTTAAAGCACATCTTACAAAAATTTCAAGGTGATACAACAGGACCTAAAATGTCCCTGACTCAAAATTAATTCCCCTTGAAAGCGAAAAGAGAACGGTTGGTACAACATGTGTCTACATGCTTGCATGTTCAGCAGATGGTAAATTAAAGAGGGTATTAGTCCACAGAGAGGCCAAATATTTCATCCAGTTACTAAACACCATGATAAAATTATAACATTATCCAAAATGTGCATCATTTTCATTTTAGGTATAATGTATGATCTGAGTTTTGGACTACTGTGCTTCACAGACTGCGACCTCCTCCATTCGCCACATCTCCTAAGCTCCTGGATATCTCCTGCTGCCTTATGCTAACTATCCTCCAGGTCTCCCACTGCTGCCCCTTTTATACCCAAATTTCATGCAGCCTCAGTAGTTCTGCTCTCTCTGCTGGAGCAGCAACATATTTATTACTATATTATTATTGTATTTCAGCTCCCAGCTATAGTAAATTCCATCCTGCTGTAACCCCTACCTCCATCTACCATTAGACAGCCTGGGATTCCCACAGACTTGGCAAATTTGATAGATTTGTTTATCAGCTCATCAGAACTGAAGCCTGCAAGGACTTACTGGCTGACTGCAATTGAAAGCTGGCAGAGATGTGCCAGGGGGTACTTTTCTCACTTTCCTTTTCTTATCTTTCTCCATCCTGTGTGGGGAGCAAACAGCAGCGATATTCCAGGCTATTTAATTGCATCTAGGCTTCATTCCCATAAACAGCCCACTCCTCTCAAATTAAACATTTTAAAAGTTCCTTTTAATGTCAGTTATACTGAGCTGTGAGGCCTAGCTTATATTGATGTCCTTGGTTTATAACAGTGATTGATTGAACACACATCATGGCTTTCAGCAGAGAAGCCCTCCATAGACCCAATTTCAGATCCAAAAAGTGTCCTGCTGACAATTGCCCACATAAATCCAAGCAAGGAAAGAATGAAGACTAAAAACAAGTGCTTTCCTGTCTGAATGACAATTCAGACTCCCTGCAAAGGATGACATCCATCACTCTAGCACCACTTAGCCGATCGCTGCAGCCATGGTGGGAAGGGAGGGGCAGGGCAGGGAAAAACACTTGACACCACGGATAATCAGGACTCTTTCACTCAGGCTCCTTACTTAGCTGGAGGCAGTCACATACAAAAATAAAAACTGCACTTTTAGCTAAATTCTACTTCCATTATCTTAGGACGGCTTTGCTGAAGTCAGGTAACTGAGAGCTGAATTTGGTCCATATTGTCCATAATGACAAATTGATATTTGATGACCTCCTGTGAGAATGTCTATTCAGTTTATTAACAGGAAAGTGCTCTTGGTTGATCTGACACTGTTTATCTCATTGTTATCAAGCCTCCTCTGAAATTAACTGTTAGGAGAAAGGAGAACACCTCTCCAAAGAAAAAATGAAGCAAAGAAGAGAGAGGCTTTTAGTGACTGAGGAGAAGGGAATTTCAACACTACCCAGCCAGTGAACAACAGGTCAGCAGAATGGTTCCTAACTGCAGATTTTAAAACAGAGTTTATACTGCTCCAAAATACATTTTGGAATATTGAAAATTTTCTTTTCTGTCTTTGAAGAAGTAGGAACATTGCATGGCAAAAGATCTGAGATTTGTGGTATTTGTTTAGTAATTTACATCAACATGTTTAGTAGGGATCTATGAAAAGGAGTGAAGAGGGAGGTGATTAAACCTCCAAACAATGCCATTTATTCAGTTTCATCAAGAGTGAAGACAATAAAGACTTTCAGCTGAACCTGGTGAAGATATGTGAATGAGCACAGATGAGAAATAAAACTCAGTGCTGACAAATGCAAGGTACCAGAAGGAATCATCTGAACTCATCGCCCACATTACTGGCTTCTAAATTATCTATGAACTCCATGGACAGTTCAGTACGCAACAAAGGCAATCTTCAGGATTAATTAAATATCAAGATAGGAGAAGAAAATAACAAAGAAGAACACATGAAATACTATAATTTCATTATAGTAACCCGTGACAACCATACACGGGGAAGAATTTAGTAAAAAAAAAATTTGAAGGGTATGACTGGAAGAAAAAAATCTGGGGGGTCAGTTCCAGAAAGAGCAATTGTTAGAAGATTGGAAACACTGAGGGACAAAAAAGATTTTAAAGACTGAGACTATGTTCAGAAGAGCAAACCCCATCCCGGAGGGGAGAATGGCATGAAAACAAGAAGGTGTGAAGAAAAGTTAAATTAAGAGATCATATTTCTCTCTCTTCTTCCTACGAGAAAAAGATAAATTAATCACTGGATTGAAAAATGACAGTTGCCTGGAAACCCACTATCATGACCAGATTACATTCAATAAGGACAACAAAAGGTCATCACCTACTAGTAATACTTACATACGCATACCCACACGCATACAGAGTACACAAATACCTACAAGTACTCTTAAGGCTTCAAGAGAAAGTATTTGAAGAAAATCTGAGTGAAACTGATAGGGACCAAAAATTGGACAGGTAACATGACTGAAAAGTGGAAGCACTTTATAAAGAAGAATTAATTAACTAGTCAAAATGCTAGTCTCACAGTCAAGAAAGCTTACAAACTTGGATAAGAAAACAATGATTGGTTTGATGGCAAATAAAGCAGTAATTAGAAATAAAAGCAACATATGGCAAAATGTAAGGCAGCAGTTACAGGTAGCAGTCAACATAAATGAAAGTTATAGGGCATAAGTAACTGATAAGGGAAGCTGAAGACATTAGGGGAAAATGCCTGGCTGACAGAGTTAAGAATGACAAAATGTAGGTGTCTGAAGATACTCTGGGAACAAAAGAAATCTGAAAAAAAGAGAAAGTGTGATACTAGTTAAAAGTGGTAAAATTGTTAATGCTGAGATAGCAAAATGTCTTATAACCATTGCTGTAGTTATTCAATATACCTGTTCTGGGTTGGCAAGAATTAATTCCATTAGTAAATAATGAACATATTGGGGAGCAGGGACAAGCTCTGCAGGCCAGACAGCCTATACCCACAATTCTTAAAAAGCTGACTTACGGACATGCCTGGCCTCCTGATGTCAATTTTTAATACACTGTAGAATATCGAGAAACTCGATATGACCAGGAGACTCCTAATGTTGAGTCAATAGTCAAAAAGGGCAGGGGAAGAACGAAGCATTCTCAGCCTGACAATACTCCCAGGAAAGATCATAGAAATATTGAGTCAGTATTAAATACTTAAAGAATAATGGGTATTAATAAAATTCATGCCAGGCAACATAGGATTATGGGGACAAAGTCTTTTTAAAGCAATATGCTTTCATAGTCTAATTAAATTACAAACTCAGTTGACAAAGGTAAATGAATACCTACAAAAATTTTGGCTTCTGTAGAGCTTGTGTCTTATTGCCTTGTATCATTGTGATTTAAAATACATTATATATTAGCAATAAAGTACCTATTCAATGGATTGAGGACTGTCTGAGGAATCTCAAAAGGAACAATGAATGTGGAATCATCATTCAGTAGGAGGATTTGGTGTGAGGTTCTGCATAGATTGTGAGTAAACAGAACATGATTTTACATCTCATCATTGTTGTGGAAATAAATGCAAAATACTTGAGGTGAAGTTTGCAGAGATTGGTAGAGAAGCAAACATATAAAATAAAGTGGATCACTTCTAAATTAGACCTGTTCAAACTGAATATATTTTAATTCAGCCAAATACAGAGTAATATATCAAGGACCAAGGAATGCAGACCACATCTGCAAAGCAAGAGACTGCAACTACGAAAGCAGGGACCTTGAAGAAGATTAAGGTTCACCGTGGATAAGCACAACTATGGAAAAATAGGTGAATGGAAGCCTGGAAAGTGAAGCAAGACACCTTCAAACTAGAAATGAGGCACAAATTACACTGCAAGTGTTTAACTACTGGAACAAGTTACCAAGAGAAGCAGTAACTTCTCCATCTCTCAGTCTCCTCATATCAAGAGTTGATACCTTTCTGGAAGATACGCTTTCACCAAACACAAATTATCAGCCTCCACACAAGTGCAATTCAATGAAATGAAATAGCCTGTGTTCTACAGAGGTCCCTCCATACAATGTCTTCACTCTTCTGGCCTTGAGCTCTTTGACTTTGCAAAATGAGGCTTTTCAATGAACCAAAAGGGTAGCAAAATAAAAAAATATGAATAGGAGAGATTTTCAAACTCAGAACGTGGAAACTTTTTTCCACACACTGTTGGCTGACTATGCTATAAGCTGCTGGGTTCTTGGTCTCAGCACCAATGCTACCTGCAAAGTCTGTGCTCCCCACAGTTCTGGTCTCTTTGTGGGCTTCCAGAAAAACTG
Organism: Burhinus oedicnemus; assembly: GCA_008921705.1. NCBI lineage: Eukaryota > Metazoa > Chordata > Aves > Charadriiformes > Burhinidae > Burhinus > Burhinus oedicnemus. The sequence goes on along the minus strand of VFFE01006974.1, from coordinate 379,784 downwards.
CTGGATCTGTGCAAAGCCTGACCATCTGTAATCTGCCATGACTCAAATCTTCTGGCTGAAGTAAGCTGAGCCTTCTTGACATATCATAACAGAACTTGGGTTTGGCTGTTTTTTGTTTTGGGCAAGAAAGAAGTGTAGTGGAAAGGCACAGGAGAAGCACTGCTGCTCTCATGACTGAGACTGTACCCTCACAAGAGTGTGGCCTTTGGAAAGGTGCTGAGAGCATGGGCCACCTGAGGCAGTTGAGTGGGAAACAGCAGCCGTGGGGCAGCTAGGAGAGCACATCTGCCCCACAGCAGAGAGGTCAGCAGGATGTCAGTGAGTAGTCACATAACCAGAGGAATTAATGGACCCTGGCCAGCAGCAGATTTACATCTCACGGCAACTTTCCCAAACAGATTTTCTGATGTTCAAAAAGGCGTGGCCCCTGCAGCACCCTTCTCCACAGGGAATTCTCTAACCAATTTGGCCAAAAAGAGATTCAAACTTAATTAAGAGGAAGAAGAGGCACTAACTCTCTCTCTCTCTCAGTGTTATTATGTAAGCCCTGTATCCTTAGAAAACCAGAGTAGAAAAGATTCAGTATTTATAATCTTGCTTCACACCTATACTAAGCCCCCAATGAAGTAAAGTGACCAAGTAGTGAGCATAGATGTAATTTACTTTTACTGTAAATGCCAAGAAAAAACCTGTGTCTGCATACAGTAAATACAATCACCTCAAATACAAATTAAGCTATCTACATGCATTTTTGACAAGTATAATTCACAGTGTAAAGCATGAAGACACACAGGCCTTCAGCACGTATGCTAAAAAGGACGTCTTATTTACAGTACAGAGAAGAGTTAACTCTGTTGCCAGGTGTGAAGGCAAAGAAGAGGTTAGTATGAAAACGGATGGGCAAGAGGGAGGAGTGAGGCTTCAATGAGTGTCTGAAGCTGGTATGGTTCATCCTGACAACTCGCACTGTCCTATCCTATTCTGTGAGACGCACTTGACAAGCTTTATCCTGGTATTGCACCCCTCAGCATGGGGCAGCCGGGTTTCAGGAGTCCTATCTCACAATGTTAGTGCTGAAGTAAACCAAGCCATCCCCATGACTCCATCCCGCCAAGTTATAGGCAGTTTCTGAGCATGAAAGGAGTATTGTGAGAAGGAACTGGAGAAACTTAATCATAGCTTTGAGCCTGAATCCTCACGTTAAAGAAGGCAGCTCACCAGCTACAGTAACAACAGTAGCCAGGACAGATTATTTAGCTCTGGTTTGGACTGATTTATATATATATATATATATATATAAATATTATGATATACATATTTCTATACATCATATACATCTGTATGTATATATATATATGTATATGTATATGTATATGTATATGTATATGTATATGTATATGTATATGTATATGTATATGTATATGTATAACAGTGGGACCCTGGCAATGGGAAACACCAAAGCAAGAACCTCTAATAGCTAGACAATGACGACAAGTCCAGGAAAAGAGCACAAGTGGGTAAGAAAGTGTGAGAGAAAGAGAAAAAGTGGGTAAGGGAGAAAGGGAGATGCTGGTTATGTGCAGAGAGCCTGTGAAAAGGCAGGAAGGAGTAAGGGGAAGGGGGTTTGAAAAGGGCTTTTGGCTGTAGCAGAACATGGAGAAACAGAGGCAAAAGTGAAGTACAGAAGAAGCTGACCATAAAGAAATGCCAGGGAAGCCACAGAAGTAAAACAACAAACATCAGAAGGGAATTCATTGATGAAAAGATAGGAAGGGAAGAGGACATCTTTCCCTCCTGCTCACTGGTATAACTGGCATTATGTCTCATATCTTTTATTCTCTCATACACTTCCTTTTATTCTTACCAGTCCCTCATAGATGTTTCTCTTTAGAAGCATTAATCTGCACAGATTCCCTCACTATGCCCCTGCCTCTCCACTTCCCTCCCATCCCTGCACACAAGCATAAGAGGAAAGACCTCTCACCTCTACCTCTCCCCAGCGTGAGCTTTTGTCAGCTTATGAATCACTGCCAGGTACACGACACAAAGGCAGAACAATTTACCTTCAAAGAGAAAGCCTCATTCTGACAAACCCAAAGTTTGTTTCCACCACAAGATGTCCCCCAGGGGATGAAATTTAGCAAATCGTATGCAGTGTAATATTAATTTTTGTGTGTTATTTCAAGCTGACATGCTGTCTGTTAGATGACTGTTTTTCCCTAACAGGACTATTCCACTGGGAAGAAAATTAACTCTTAATAAGCATTTCTTCTTTACTCTGTCAGGTTCCCATTTTCTCTCTTCTTCAGTTTACTTCATATGCTCCCTCCATCTGCCTTCCTCATCCTCTTCCCTGATTTCTGTATCCCACTTCCATCTTTCTTATTCCTATCTTCACTCTTTTTCTTCACTTCTCTTTTTTTCTTCCTCCATCCTGCCTCTTTCCCCTTATTTTGCTATTCTGTACTTTCCTTTTATTTTTTCCTTATTCTTCCGTTTTGCCATTTTTGCCTGCTACCTCTCCTGTCCTACTCAATCCATTCCACACAACCTGCACCCAGAGAAGTGCATGAGAATAACATTCAAGGTATTTCCATAGCCAGCGAGACGTAAGGGGAGCCAGCCAGCCTATTTAGAAACCCACCCCGCCAGCCCTATAGCGCCTCCAGTGTTGCACATTATTCTGCAGGTCAGTAATTTCAGCTCCCACAGCCATAAGGAAACCAGAAGAAAAACAGCACCCTCTGGCACCGGCTGTTCAACATCTTTGGGGACCCAATGCAAGAATCTGGCTGGGGCTGCACAGCACTCCAGGCTTTGGAATGGATGTGCAGAGAAGAGATTGGGCAGTATTTGTGGCTCCTAACTTCAGGTGACTTTAGGGTAGGTGTCTTTGTCTAACCCTGCTGTATGTTTGTGCTCTAGTAAATGTGAAGAGAGGGGGAGCACTTCCAAAGAATGAATTATTCCATAATAAATAGTTGTCTCAGATGGGGTGGCTGTCAAGATAGCCTCAAAAATAGCTTAAATTAATAGCCTAACTTTCAGACAGTAAAAGCTAGGTAACATGGAACACCTAAGATAGAGAAGAAAATAGAAGGGGAAGTCTGCATGAGGGCAGAAAAATAGCAGAAGCTGGAGGAAAAGCAAGAAAGATGGGAAAGCTACCTCGTTTACTAGTGTACAGACCAAAAAAATCTTTGCTAAATCAGCAGTACATCAAGGGCCAGAGTTGCAGACAAGCTGAAGCCCTGCAGCTGCCATTGATCTCTCCTGTGTTTCAGACTGCTCAGCATTTCTAGAAGCCAGAACCCTAACACCTCTCCTGAGCTGGGCACTAATCTAAGATACTTGCCTTTCACGGCTAGTGCTCTGGACATGTCACCCCCAAAATGCTGACTTCATTACATTTTGCACCTAACTGCTACTGAGGAAAACACTGGAGTGAAAGAACAGAGAATTAACACTAACAGGTCTTGCAGAAAATCAGTCAATATCTGAGAAATCTGTCTCAGGCTATTTCCCTCACACCATTTTCCACTAGTATAATTTAATCTCCTGACAGCTCGGACTGTCGAGTCCCAGAAGGGAGTGCATGTGCACACACACATGCTTGTGCGTCTGGCTGCTGAAGCCTCAGCGATTTAGCTCTACAGAGATGTATACAGCACATTGCCTCTTGCCAAAACTGGGAATTGCAGCGTCCTTTTCTGGGGGGATCAGTGCTGCCTTCTGCAGCTGGCAGGATTTGGCATCTCCATGTATTTATCCACTGCGTATGAAGACATAGGATTTAAATCATCAAACATGGAGCAAAGCTGAGTGTAGTGCTGCTTAGCCAGTGGTACAGTCTGCTCAGGTTCATATTCAAGGGTTCTCTACCAGTTCGGGTACACAAGAAGTACATAGGAGACAGGGTGACAGGCAGGAGGTGGAAATTTCAATGAAATTAAGGAAGGAGGAGGCAAACATAAACCTACAGTATACACTACCAACAGTTCTGTGAATAATCAAGGCTTTCTATGTGCAACACATCCCAAACCACTGCAAAATTGGTGGGGTTTATAAATGGCTTAGACCAAAACTAGTGCATAGGAATGATTTTCACTTGTTTTTTGGAAGTGAGGGACCAAAGGCAGTGAGAATAACCCGGTGTTTGAAATGTTGACTCTGACTTAGAAACAGCATGCCTACATGCTGACTGTATCAAGCCTTTTCAGTATGCACAAAAAGGTTGGGGGCTACAGCCTCCAAAACTCCAGATCCTGGGCTGAGGATGACTGAGAGGAGAGCTCAACAGAGACATCCTCTTCAGCTCTTTTGGTCAACAGACTATTTGCTGCACAGTACTTGGGGTGTTAAGAATCAAACCACTTGTGAAGTACAAAATGTATCTACAGAAAGAAAAGACAAGCAATTTCCAGGCTGAATGTTTTCATGAAGAAAAGGGGATGTAAAACACAAAAGAGAATCAGTATAGTGTATTTGGTTGGGGTTTTTTTACTTATTATTTCACTTGTGTAAAGCAGCTTCAAAATAGCCTGTGGGCTAGTAAATCAATACAGCCCTTTGCCCAGGAGAGGTTTGGGTTTGGTTGCTGTGCCTTGCCTCTAAGCTATGCTGCCTTTTCACTGGTCTCTGACAAGTGAGAACATCAGGACTTTTGAGGTGATTTCTTTAGGACATAACTGGGGAGAGTGGCGGAGGGCATCCCAACAACAGACCCTCAGCCCTGGAGTTCATATTCTTCCTTGGCCCTGCCCAACCTGAATTTGATCAGCATTCATTTACATGATTTAGAAGGAATTCTGGAAGTCTGATTTTAGCATAATGAGAAGGTAATTTCCATTTTCGAATACTAGCTGGGGCATATAACTGTGCTATACCTACCATAGCCTTATCGATTAAAAACAAGTGACTTTTCTGTAATTGTATATTAATCCCTGCTTGTGATTTTATTATGTTCTCATGGGTTTTCTGCCATAAAAGAGATTGCACTGGAGATACTTTAGAAAACAAAACAACAAAATGAAACTATTTGAGAGTCATGGATGCATCTAACTACTCTGTGGTCACATGTAATCAATTAAGTTATCATATAACTAATTTGGAACATTAATATGACATTTCTTTCTTTTAATTCGGTGTTAATAAGTTTGCACAGGAAATGTTAGTCTTGGTTAAGAAGAACCAGTGTTTGAAGGAAATGGAGTGGCTAGAAAATATCTCAAAGGAACAAGGGTGGGACAGTAAACATTTGCCTTGCAAGCAGTGGGCACATGCATAAGCACACACGCACACAAGCCCAGAGACACATAGAATCATAGAATCACCTAGGCTGGAAAACACCTTTAAGATCATTGAGTCCAACTGTAAACCTAACACTGCCAAGTCTACCACTAAACCGTGCTCCTAAGTGCCACATCTACACATCTTTTAAAGACCTCCAGGGATGGTGACTCAACCACTTCCCTGGGCAGCCTGTTCCAATGATTGACAACCCTTTCTGTGAAGAGATTTTTCCTAATATGCAATCTAAACCTCCTCTGGCACAACTTGAAGCCATTTCCTCTTGTCCTATCACCTGTTACTTGGGAGAAGAGACCGACACCCACCTTGCTACAACCTCCTTTCAGGTAGTTGTAGAGAGCAATAAGGCCTCCCCTGAGCCTCCTTTACTCCAGGCTAAACAACCCCAGTTCCCTCAGCCACTCCTCATAAGACTTGCAAGACATCCATTCCAAGTTTCATTTGTATTTCACAGAAAGTGGTGAATACAAACAATAGCAGTGATTTCTCTATTAAATGTGCCTTTCTGAAAAAAATTGGCACCAACGATGAGCAAGGGTGAGAGGGAAGAGGAATAAAAGAGACGGTGTTTGGGCTGGATCACCTTGCTGAGTGAAAGGAGCCAAACCAATGCATATGTGTAGATAATTTAGTGTTTCATGGGATTTTTTTCCCCATTTTACCTTTTCTCTCTCCATTTTAAGGCGAGGGGTGATGCACGCTCTAGCAGCTGTGATGACAGCAAAAAGTGTTGTCAGCAGCCAGAGAGACAGGCGGGCACCCACGCAGTCAGCAACTGCCTTTGCCCTGTGTCATCACCCCCGTGCTCACCAGCCAGTTCCAGTCAATGAGGATAACTTACTTCTACCGTGTCAAGGGGCACGTTAATTAATTAATAATGCATAATCTGTACTGATCTGCTGATTAAAACACATCTCTGCCGCAACCTTTAAGAACAACATGACTCAACTTGGAACTTGCCAAGTCTTGTCCTCCAACTCATCCCAGTCATCTCCAATGAAGAGGTAATAGGAATCTGCCATTTCAAGCAATGTGATCATTTTCCAGATGTATAGCTTCAGAGAGGTGTTTCAGCAAGAGAAGCAACTATTAACACAATTTTTCTTTCTTCCTCACCCATATTGTATATGCATGTCCTCCTATAAATATAGGTAATGATGTAAGATTCTGTCCCCTCAAATCTCCCCACATTGTAGCTGATTACATTTTCCCTGGAGCAAATGGAAAATGAAATTGTTAGAGAACAAAGAACCCAGAAGACCAGGTACTTTTTGAAGCCTGACAGAAAGTAAAAAGGTGGTGGTAGTGGCGAAAGTAGGGGTGGAGTAGGAGCACATAGGAGAGAGGGAAGCTGAGCAGGTGACCCCGAGGGGAAGGAAGCAAGAATAGAGGCAGGATGAAATGCATGAAATGCGGGGAGAAAAGCACTGCTAATGGAGACAAAACTGATGGGCAAAGTAACGTCAAGAGAAAACACAGAAAGCAACGCTTGCAGGTGGCATTCCGGGAAAACACAGTGGAAGGCAGGCATGGATTTACCTAGAGAGGCTGAGGAGACTGAAACCCCTTTGTTTCTACTTCCCCCTGTGCCTTTCCTTCCAATTAAAACTACTGGTTGTGGACCAAGCTCTCAAGTCTCTTGTCACAGACGTACTGACATGGCTGAACAAGACCTCTCCCCACCCTTCATTCAGATCAGGGGAAGGAATGTGAGGAAACAGAAAGGGAAGAGGTGACACAGAAAATGGAGCAGAGATGGGAAAAAGACAAAGATGGAAAACAGGATGATAGAGTGACAAAGCTATTATACTCAGGGATAGAGCACTTCACTCTCAGGAAAGTAGGTAATTTGGGGCTGTTCAATAGAATGATTAAGGAAAGATAAGGTCTATTACCTAATCTAATTTATTTAATAGGGAAAATTGAAAAAGCTAAATAGGATGGCTAAATAAGGAAAATCAAAAAGGTATGGGCATAAGGTATTCTTTGTACAGCAGTAACACAGAGGATGCTAGTCAGGTACCTGGAACCCACTGTGCAATATCGTGAGACACAGACCTCAAAATTCTCTACACACAAGGTGACCACCTAAAAAGCACACAGGGAGTGCAAAAGGCAAGCAGTGTGTGGTGACGGATAAGAGAAATTCCCCAGATGGACACAAGTGGGTGCACATCTATCTGCATGATTTTTTTCTACCATGTGCACTTAAGCAAATATCTAGTAACAATGGGATGAAAATGAGCGTAACAAAAACCAGAGTGATCTCCATAGAAGCTGTTCTGACTCTGAAGCCTGCTTCTGACCAAGGCAGAAGCTCCTTTGCCTCCACATGCACATTTAAACTAGAGTGAAGACTGTATTTGCAGAAACAATCATGAAATGTGTTACCTAGGGAAAGGACATGCGGTATCTTTGGCCCTTAGAGAGGAACCTCCTAGATCTTGCTAGTTCAGCTCTGATTGGCACCATCTCTCTCTCCTCCTCCTTTCACACACAGGCTCATGAATGATGTTGAGGCTATTAATCAGCATCAAGTCCCCAGAGCACCTCCTGCTCTGGAATGCCACTGATGAGCAGATGGGATTTTTGGCAAGAAGTGACCTGGCATGAAAACGAACAGAGGAGGAGAGTACTAGAGGGGAGGGAAGTGGAGGGAGAGCTGCCTGAAGCTGTCCATTTAAAAGAATGGAGGAAAAGAGATTTTTCTTCTCTGCTGATACCATATTCCAATCTACAGTCATATGAGGAATTAGCAGAAGCCACCTGTGCACATCAACATGAGCCAATTTCCTTCCTTAAGAGCCTGGTATATCTATGTTTGTGTAGACATATCTAACAACTTTGGGATCACTAGCACCTACCTACAGTAGCTCAGTACAGGTTAACTAAAAAATGTTTACTCAGCCTCTTGGGTAGGCTTTGCAGCTCACACTGATGTCCAGGCGGATGCCATGCTAGGAAGACTCTATCTGGCTATTTTAAGCTAGTGTGGCCACATCTGTATAAACTGCAGCAGTGGCAGTCTAGAAAAAATGCCTGACCCAAAGTCTTTTGAAGCCTATTGCTCACTGCCCTTCACATATCCTTTTGCTCAGAAGGTAACAGACAGGCTTCCCCCGACACTCCCAATATTCTCATACAGGAGGCGTGGGTTCACAAATCCTTCAGTCATGAAATGGGCAAAACACCTCAAGAAGGTTTTCCACATTAGAAATTACTGGAATTAATGTCACTGTGAGTGCAAACAAGATTCAGTTCTTACAGGATAATGGACACTCAGTCTTCACCCTGTAAATCTCACTGATGGTAGTGAAAGCTGGGGAGGCACATCCCAGGTTACAATCTGCACCTTTAGAGTGCTACAACACTGAAAATCACTGTTACACATCTTGAATTCAAATGTGAATATAATACTTGAAAAAGCAACAAAGACTATTTGTCTTAGTCATATTCCTTCTTTTTTGAGAAATCTTACATCTTGTTGGAGTTACTAAATTAAAAACACAACGGCAGAACACAGAGTGAGTCTGGCAACAAAGCAGTCTGTGTGCAGGCAGCCTAGGAGATGAGCACCTGCTCAGGGATCATTAGTGAATGGAGATGGAAATACTTCACTGCCCCACGCTCTCACTTCACACGCACTTTGAAGAGACGTGATGCATCGTTTGGTGATGCACATGGCACAGTAATGCTTCTTTCTATAGCTCATGCCATACAAGGCTCACAAAGCAACTTACAAATACTAACAAATGAAGCCCTGTGTCTGCAACATCAGTGTTATCATCTCTCTTGATTTTATCATAAGTCTCACCACTTTACTTGTTCTACTCTGTCTTATGTGAAGCCCTAATTCTCGGAAGTCAACTGATATGCAAGATCCGTAGCTATATAATTGGGCAGGGGTTGGTGAAAATCAAGGCTTATGATTCAAAAGTCTGAAGGTAATTGAAAAACAGTTTCCACTTTAAAAAAAAGTCTTGCTTCTTAAGTCAATTCTCTTATTGCATGGCTGGCTTCTGATTTCTAATTCTTGGGCTGGTAAACTGGAACATTTCTCCATTAATGGGCAAGTAATCTTATCGCTAGCTGGCAGATCAGAAAATTACAAGGCAGCACTAAACCTGGCCACAGTATAAGTGAGTTTTCAACATAGCTAAATTCCTGTTACATACTGCAGGGTTGAACTGTGCCTATAAAAAGGGCAAATGAGGCATTTAAGAACAAAGTGCGGGCAAATCTGAAGTAAAATCCAACTGTCTTACTCTCAGTCCAGTGTCTCAATCAACAAACATGCTCTTGTCTAAACATGGAATTCAGCAAAAATCCTCCTTTTTTTAAACAAAAATCTACAAGCCCACCTGCAGAGATATTTGAGGAAAGAAAAACCTAGCAAAAAACATTGAAACTTCTCATATCTAATTAGGGAGCTGAAGAAGAAAAGGAGTACATTTTTAGAGCACTTCGAAGATATTGCCTCCTATTTAGATTGCAGTAAACTAGGAACAGTTTCCTAGCATGAGCAAGAACAACAGCAGCAGTTAGAGACCTTCATGCTGTGAGCCAGTTCAAAAGACAGAGGCAGAAAACAGCAGGAGTAGGGAGCTGCCCAGGAGCTAAGGAGTTAAGCAGATTTCATTCCCATTCATTGCACATCCTTAAAAAGTCATTATAGATACATCTCTAGTATAGCTGGGACCCGGAGGCCTTTTGTTTAGCTTGCAGTGTATGACACGAGATGGAGCCCACACCGTGTTGTTTAGTGCCCGCTGAACAGGATGATATGAGCTGTTTCATGCAGTGAGAAGGTTGCACATCATTCCCGGTGAGTAGATGGCTGCTGACTTTTCACGGACGATACCTTGCTGTACAAACAAAGCAAGAACCATACACTCTCCCTTGCTTCATCCTGCTGTCCGCCTCTGTCTCGATTCCCCCTGCATGGGACTGAAAGCTGGAAATCTGGAGGAACAGAGCAATTGATTTACACCATCTGAACATGAAGGAAAAGAAACAGCAAAATAAAAACTAAGCAAATGCAAAGAATAAACAAGCTCTCCCTAAAAAAGCTGCAAAAATAAAGAAGCCTTTGCAGGCAATTTAATTTCAACACCTATCTTGAGGGAACAAGAGGACTGGATGGCGTTAAGGTCCATAAAGCAGATTATAAACAGTTACACAAGAGCAACACCATATATTGTAACATGCAATTTTATAGATGCCTTCAAATGAAAATAAAACACTGGGTAGTTGAGGCTCTCTTACGTGCCTGCAAAAAGTCAGGAAAGAAGAGATTGTATCAGGAATTTATAAACTGCAGAGGAGAGAGAAGACACAAGAGAGAAAGAGCTAGTAAACATTTTATTTTAAAATATCATTTTATTTGTTTCAAAAATAATTTGGTGGATTACTTCAATTTATTTCCCAGTTAGACAAACAAGTAAGGCTTCTGTGAGCTCTCTTCAAGGCATAGCTGTTAAGTAACAGAAAAAAACCCTTGAGTAATACTAATCAAGGCAGAAAATGGGGAGGGATATTAAAAATGAAATACCTCACACAAATTAGTTACTAGACATCTCTCAGATGTCTTCTTTTCTCTTTTTAACCCTGGGGAAGAGAAGGGGTGAAAGAGATAAAGAAAATAGAAACAAAATTAGAGAGAACAATGTTTTTCCCATCCTTGCATCTGTCAGAATGAGAGTAAACGTTTTTCTTGGAATGTGAAGGTCAGGAGAGACAGCTATGACATATGGGTGTGGAAATCCAGGAAACCAGAGGTCCTCAGACTTCCCATGATGGAGGAGTTTGACCTCACGTACCCTGCACTGATCCGCTGGATTTTCCACACATAAAAGGTGACCAGATAGAAACTAGCCAGCTCACCGAGGGGATTCTGCCTCTAAGCCACTTCTGTTTGCTCCCAGATCAGCAGACAAGGTAAGCAAAGTTGTCAGAGCAACAACGCAGACGCTATGGCTGGTCTCGCTGCACACGACTCTTGCGCATGCTGCTGTAGTGCCTTTTGAACAGGGACATTCATAGATCTCACCTCTTCACAAACCAGAGCTGAACCCATGAGAAAGAGCACTGAGTTTACACCAGATAAGGAGGGCCTTTACAGAGTGTAAAAAACACTGTGTGAGCACAGAGCACCCCTTCCAAACAACCTGTAGCTTCCTGGGATGTCACTGTAATCACCAACACTACACATATCAGCCACATAAAACTGCGAAAAGTCACTGAGGTCAGAGCCCAGACCCTTCTGATCCCAGAAGCACAGCCCCCCACAAACGAGCCACAGAAGCTCTTGCTGAGTGAGACCTACAAAAACATAGATAAGCAGTTCAGCCGCTCTACAGTAGTTAGTGGCACCTACTGGCACTTCATTACAAATGCACTACCAGCTGTAAAATGGTGAGAGGCTGAGACAAAGCACACTATTACCCTAGGCTGCATGACCTCCCCATTACCAGAAGCATTGGAGGGAATTGCAGTGGGAGAGCCAAAGGTTGCTGAAGACAAGACAGGATGGAGAAGATTCCTACAACAACAGCGCTGTCCCTCATTCCTTCTTGGACTCCTTCTCCTCCCTCGGTTAGATCAGGGGTGCCCATGGCAACGTGACACAAAGAGGAGCCCCATCCCCACATCACTCCGGGACGTGCACTGTTTCACCTGGTGGCTTTGCCTCCTTTGTGCAATCCCCAACAGGCACTCGACCTCAGAGCCACTGCCATGGGACTCAGGCTGCACACCCCTTAGAGCAGGGGCATTTTCTGGTACCTCTGTGAAGAGCCATGTATGGCTACGGTACAGTACTGGCATGACAGTGGCACTGACACTGGACAAATAAGGAAAGACCAGAACCATCCAAGGACTTTAACCTGACTCCTGCTTGTTGTGGTGCTTTCACTCTGATGCAGTTTCATTACCTGCAAATCCCAGTACCACTGAGCTCTCTGCTGGCATGGGAGCACTCTGCAAAACTTGTCTTTCAGAGCCTTTTGAGAGATAAGGAGCGAATGTAGGAAAAGGGCATTATTTTCTAGAGGAAATGTTAACCCTCAGCTGCCGCTGAATGTCGTGAAGGAACCAAAATACAGGGCACTGACTATGGCCATCTGGAACATTCAGACTGGGTTAATGAGAGGACAGAAACTATGCATGCATGTAAGGAATAAAATCTGTCCTGCAAATAAACAGTTTCACAGACTGAATCCCTTTTTAAGAAAGTAATTTTCCCACAATGGGAAACAAAAATCTTTCTTCATTTCTCTCTCCTTTTCAGCTTCTCTTTTTCTCCCAATCAGTGGCTATTTTGTGCCTGTGTGGACCACATTCCCACCTAGTGTAAAATCCTCTGACTGTAAAACAGAAGGCTGCAGCAAAAATACAACTGGCACCGAGTGCCGATTCCCTCATTTCCTCCTCTGTTTCTTTCTCTCCATGAGTCAAGCTCTTGCTCCCTGCTTCCACACATGCACACAGCACGGCACAGCATGGCACAGCACGCTTTTGCATAAAAGCAACATTTTGTTAAAGCAGCCCAAATTTTAAGTGAATTCCTACTGCAGCTTTTACCCTAACGCTACTCTCTTGTCCTAAAACGTGTAGCTTTCATGTAGCTTTTCTCTAGGTAGTTCCAAAATAACAACACTTCGTAACTGTACCATATGGCTGACAAGGGACAGCCAGCCATAGGTCACATGCAGACAAATTCGAGCAAAGGCTTAGTCTCTGCAAAGAAACATTTGAGAACCTTTTATTAACACTGCTGTTTGCATTAAGCTATGGGGTCACAACCTCAAATAACAGGAAACATTTGCCAAGAAGGCAAAAGACAAGACCAGCAGCCTAGCTGAGGTCTAAATTCTCACTGTTTTACTCTGGATTTGGGTTTCAAAGTCTTCATGCCCGTTTTTTAACTAACTAGCTTTATACACCTAGTAGTCCTACTACTAAGATTGATTTCCTTTCTTTGATTCCAACCACCTGGCTCAGTATTCCCAAATGCACTTACATAGGAAGAGGTAACTATGCAATGACAAATCTGTCCTTTTGTTGTTCGTGTCATTTCATCTTTCACAGATGCCAGTCCTCAATATCATATGGAAGATACATCATCATCTCCCAGGAGTCCATAAGAACAGAGCCAAGAAGCTTATTCACTCGAGACCTTGTTTATCTCCAGTTCTGATGATTAAAACGGTGAGCAATGCATAGCAAGGAGGGACTGATGCAATCTGGGTTAAAACCAATATTCATTAGGTGACAGTAATGACCCTCACTCCTTCAACAGAAGCATACAGATGCTGTGGGTCAGAGTGTTGCTTTACTCATGTCTTTTATTTCAAATGAGATAATGCTGGTGAAAAGTGCTATGCTGACAGTCTTAGAGATAGAATTCCACCATCTGCATATCACAGGTAACACAGGAAAGCAACAGCGGTGATTAAACGTGTGGAAAACATGACCAAGGAGGTCAGAGTTTGAAGGGAATTCAGGGTGTTTAGTCTCCAGGAAGCTGAAAGGAGATACAGCAGTCTTCAGCAATGTGAAATGTGACTGCAGAAAGGCAGGCAATACGCCTCCTTGTTCATAGGGAACAGGACAAGAAATAAGTTCGAATTGATCGCGGTGAGCAAGATGTGGGTTAGACCTTAAGGAAACTGTCTCCAGTTGGGGGTCACCATGGGAGCAGACTGTCTAGGCTGACCGCAGGCCTTCCAGGGCAAAGCAAGTCATGCAAACACCTGGTAGAATGGGTGTGAGTGTGGCTGGTCCTGCCTCCCTGCAGGGTGATGGCCTGCCTGGCCAGCAGAGATCTGATCCAGGCCTTTTTCTCTGACTCTCAGATGCCATCATTATAACCTTCCCCTTGCCAATGTGCTTGTATGCTCAATTGGAGATGCCAACACCAAAGTTTATGGGCTGCCTCCCTGTCCATACGATTCAGCCTGTGGTCACACTGCTCAAACTGCTGGCAGAAATGCTAGCCAGTGCAATATGCACTTTAGTGGTGTTGGCATCTAATTGCAAAAGAACTGAGATCAATTAATACACAATATGACAAGTGATCATTACAAAAAGCCTGAAACAAACCAGAAGGGAAAGGAAAGGCTCACGATGCAACTGGGGAGTGTTAAAGGACACCTGGACTCCAGGGGCATTCAATCCACAGTCTGGCCCAACAAAATTGCTGTGCACAGCTGAGAGGGAGACTTGCCAAGAACTTCTCTGGATGTGTCTATAGCCTTACCATAATTGGGGCAACTCCTGAGAGCTCTGAACTGCACTTGGTGGCTACGGCCCATACTCCTTCCCTTTTGGTTATGTCCCTTGTGCCTAAAATATGAGGTGTAAGTACCTACAAGCCAGCAATTCAACTTTATCCGAGTTGCTTGGTTACAAAGACTTGCTGGCCATTTTCCTCTACAGAAGTAGTTGGAAAGACTTTAGTGATCACTTGCAGCTGGAGGAACAGTGGTTGGCAGTGGAAAAACTGGGTACACCTACCCATGTATTGTGGGGTGTGGAATGGAAAAAAATCTGATGAGAACAGAAAAAAAAAGCAATTTGTTAGAGCTCCCATTTGACTCCAGAAATGTTACCATCAGCCTCAAAAAAGTAAAAAATGCCTTTATTTTTACCAATGCCACCATCATCCCTGCTGTGATTGCCACTGGGACTCAGTGCTCCTGGAAGCAGAGTGGTAGGAATAGTCTCCATGATTTCTGGACCAAATTCCTCTGGCTCCCAGACACCACGTTCTGTCTCCTGACCACAATGTGTTCGGAGAAGCAGGAGAGAAACAGAAAGATGTTGGTGTCAGTGACAATAGTCTCTTTGCTGAGAATGATGAAAAATAAAGAAGATGGCATTGACACATCATGACTACAGTGATGATTATATTGCCTGGAGTTAAACAGAGGAGGGAATAAATCAGTCCTGTCACTGACAGGCATGACAAGAGGAGTCTGTAACGTACATGTAAGTAGTACTCAATTTTCCATTTTGACTATTTCTCGTCTTCCAAGTTCCTCCACCTCTGAAGTTGTCTGCGAGCGTAAAGAGAAGTGGCATTCTCCACTCAAGGATAAGCTGACAAAGTTAATTTGCTTTACTTGCTCCCAAATCCCTGATTCATCCACTGCATCTTAAAAGGCAGTTACTAAGCCACTGGTCTAACTAAGACATTATTGTTATTAAAGCAGAGTCTTTGGCATTGTGGTGCAAATTAGCATAACGGCATCACACCCTGTGGGGGCATTAAAACAACTACTTTTATCATTCCATTTTAGGTCTTCAGAGATGGAAGTCTCTGTTTGTGAAACTGCTCTCAGAAGTCTCATTGAAGTTATCCTGCTGTGTCCTATTAGGATGAACCAAACTCCAAAGACCAAATTTGTGATTTTCTTCAGATAATACTGAAAAGATCCAGCATGTCCTAACTCTCTTAAAATGTTAACTCATTTACAACTACCTTGGTTTTCCAGTTCTGTAAATACATTCTATCACAAAATGATAATTTCATTAGTTATGGTGACTTGCAGCAGGCAAAAATCCAGTATATAAGTGGCTGGTCCTCCACTTTGTAAATTGCCTAAAATGCAAACTGAAATTATTTTTGTACACAACTGCAAGAGACTAAGTTCCAAATCAGCAATTTTTCAGTTGCCAAATAGCTATATATTATGCACACACATGCCATCATTTTTTTTTTTTTTGCAAAGAATAGGAATTCCCTCCTCTGAGTGCATGAATGTGAGGATCCCTGCTACACAGTGAGACTGAGAGTTTCCTGCTTACAGGAGGGTCCAACCCTACAGAAATGCCCTAACTAGACCATACAACTGGGGAAGGAGTACCAGCTCCAGTTCTTCCTAATGACAAGACATTAGAAAGACATGGTCCACTTTAACTACCTGCAAGTAGACTATTGGTTTGCAAACATACTGGACAATGGCGCAGACACACGAGTTCGCTCTGTGTAGCTCTATATAGATCCAACCAGCTTACCAGAAGGGGTAACCATCATGCAAACATGCTGTCCTGCTTCCAGAGCAAAGCTGAATCTGTGTGCATGCTCAGCACCCATTTGTTACGTACATAGCTCAAAACAAGGTTTTCTCTGCCCTGTCAGTTGCGTAAAGGATCCTTCCTTTCTTTGCAGAACATGTCTCTGCTGGTGGAGCGGCCAAGAAACCTTTAAGCACAGAAGTTACTCTGCAGGACAAGGCCAAGTTCTAACTGCCTTCCCAAGACTCACTATGCTCTTTTTAGGCAACTCTTCCATCCTGGCTGCTTTGGGAAGTCCTGCCCAGGGGTGGGATATCCACCGACAAGCTTCCTGTTTCGCTGGGTCTGTGCATCTCTAAGCACTGGCTCATCCCTGGGTCGCAGGTACTGAGCAGGACAGACCAACAAGCTTGGTCAAAGACACCCAAGCTGGGTCTGGAGCTGGTCTGCTTTTGAGAGTGAAAACTGTAATATTGTCTGTGGTTTTCCATACCTGGAATTCATGTTAAACGAGATATTGGGGAGTTTTCAGTATACAGTTAGCATTAATACATTGGTGCAATTAGTAGACTAAGCTTTCAGTACTGTTGCCCTGACTATTTTAGCTGTATCCACTTCAAAACAGTTCTGTTTCAGGCCAGGCCAATTCAAAAGAGAATCAGGCCCTTCAATGTAGGGATTTCTCTTGAAGCCTGGCCCTTGGATCTTGCTGAGTTTAAGTGGTTAAGAATAGCAGCTGCAGCATTTCTAACTCTGGCCTGGGGACTCCCTTTCCACTGCAGTGCTCCACTTCTCAGTGCTAGAATGAATATCACTTCTATTCCTGGTTTTTTTGAGTGAGTCTCCCAAAATCACTGAATTCCAGCTGTGATGCTACTGTACTGGGTGGCAAACTCCAGCACACAGGTTCCCCAGAGACACGCCACAAACTGTGTGTGTCTTGCTGAGCATCAGCTCTTTGTTTGCAAACAAAGAGCTGCCTGTTCAGAGTGCACATACCCCCCACCTAAAAATACATTGTATGCCCTCTTAAAATTACCTTTTTCCTTGGTAGGCAGTTGCTGCTGCTGTCACACAGAAATAATGTGCTCTTCAGCAATTGGGGGAGCTTGTGCAGGATGGCAAATTGGAAGGAGGAGTCCACAAGCCACTCTCTTTACATTAAAATATGGTTTACAGATGTGAAGAAGACTGAGAAGACCTGTAGTGCAGTAGCTGAGAAGCGGTCGATGTTATGAATTACACATAGTCCAAGATGAATAACAAGTCCTGCTGTAGTCCAGCTCAAGAGGACCACAACAGAACATGTATCACATGAGGCTAAATACCATTTCCAATCTAATTTGAGTGTTTGGCTCAGAACATCATACTGTGTGCTTTCTAAGCTGATGGATAGGTGAAACAAAGTCACTTTCATGCTGCTTGTCTCTGCTCTCTCCTCGCGCCTTGCGTTTATGTAGCTGTGTCGTGGTTTGGGCTGAAATACACTGTTTTCCTGTTCCGACTTTGCCAAAACAACCTTGAGCAGCTCCAGTTTGCATGTGCAGCTTGCAGCCCTGACAATTAGCCCCAAGAAGAGCGTGAAGAGGCAGTATGTCCTGCCCCTTTCTTCAGCTGTCCTGAAGACAACCTGAGCACACCTGAGAAGCTTCCTTAAGAAACTACATCTTATAGACTAGCAGTAGCCCTACCACCCAATACTACTAATGTACCTCTGCAGCCTAAAATCCATGATCAAAACAACAAATACTGGCCTGTGGTGTCAGCTCTCCAGCTACTGTAATGACTGCTCAGAATGAGCTGGCACCACATACAGCCTTGATGTGAAGGTAGAATAAAATATGAGGCGGGAAGTGAGAATATCAAAAGGAAACATGAGAGTATGCTATGCAAGGCAAGGCTCTTTGAAAATATGCTGAAGGACGGCATGTGAAGTAAGAAAGGTTTTCAACTTCCCACTGTGAAACCTCTCTCTCTTGCGCTGCGATGGGGCTTGGTAGGGACTGACCCAAGCTGGGTAATTTCCACCCTATTGGCTGCACAGCTCTCTCCTAGAGTCTGACAAATGATCTTTATGATAGCCTTGCAAAAATAATAACAAATGAAAAACAACTGCAACCCAGATGAAGCAGCAAAATGCTAAATTCCTGCAAAGTGTGGTAGGCAGCACTAGCAGGGAAAAGGGCTTCTCAGAAGGAAGCTGAACAGGGAAGACCATGGGTAGAGAGATGAATGGGGTTGGTGAGTTGCGTGGAAAGAGTGAAGGAGGGCACATAGAGTCTGAAAATGAAGAAAAAAGACCTGGGTAGTAGGGAGAACAAGGGCAGGGCTGATGCAGCCACACAGCCTGATTCATTTAAATGGTAGCTACAGTGGCATAAACCTGAGCAGTAATGGAGTGGTGAGTCAGTCCCTTGTAATTAGCCCTAATCGGCAACATAGCTAAAGACAGAGGGGGGTAGAAATAGCAGAGCAAATTCTGTCCTATTTACACTGATGCAAATCCATAAAGCTTAGTTTTAAAGAAATTCAACTTATCAGTGTTTTGTTCAGAAAGACTAAATAAACCTCATGCTGTATAGGCAAAAGTCTTTTTAAACCACATGGAGAATCCTACAAACTTGCCATTTTCCTTTTAGAGTACAGCCACTTTCAGATCTTCAGGATTAATGTCATGGGGGTTTCCATATTTTTAGTAGTATTGCAGGAGATGTTACAACTAGAAAGGAAGTTATTTCTCATGGCACAACAGAACCACTAAAAACCAGCATCAAACTATTTTCCATTCAATACAACCTATTTACTTGACAAGTTAAATGTTTCAGTGCAAGTTGAGAACCATAATTCTTTGAAGATAGATAGATTTTAGTGCGGAATTTTCATCAACAGCTATTTTACAGAAAAGAGATGGCCCTGTGAGTCAGGACACTGGCCTCTGGGAACCTGAATTCACACTTTAACTGAGCAAAATCAGTTTGATAGTTTCATTCTCAGCCCACAAGACCATCAATATTTCTCACAAACACACATCCTTACCCCATATGAATGGCAACTTCTCCTCAAGACCTAGGAGTGGAGCACAGAAGCAGTTACTGCAAGTGAAATTGCCTGGCAGATTTATTATATTTGCAATGGGGTCTTTCATCTGTCTACCATGTGGTAGCATAGTAGTGATATCACCTCTGTTCCCCAGCTAATTGAATTAGAACTAAACACAGTCATGATGTACTTGCCAAAGAAGAGACACCTTTCATCCCTAACTGGTGATGAGGCCATTCCATGTCTACAATCCTGCATGGAAACTGAACTAAAGTCAATGTTCTGCTATTGGGAGTAACGGGGGAGAGAAGTTGGGCCATCCCAGGTAACACAAAATTTGTGTTGCTAAATCAGTGAGGAATGTGATACAGAAACATCCCGGGGTCTCTGTATGGAGTCAGCTTAAGTTCAAATGGCTTTTTTAGCTCCAGATGAACATTATCCCTCCTGAATTAGATTACTTGCCAAAGAGCCTCTGGGGTGGGGTGTATATCCGTCATGGTTCATAGTGTTTCTGGTGTCCAGAATCTTTGCACTAGGCAGAGGATGGAACCTCTCCATGCCTCCAGTGTCAGCTGCGTGTGGAGCCCAGCTGGGGCTGGAGTGGCTGGACCTTCTAAAATCAGCTGGATCCACAACAGCTCCATGTAGAATTGCCCTCCTGCCACTAGTCCCTTCCCCCCTTCCCCCAAGTCCAAGAACAACCCAGAGACACCCAAGCGATTGCACTCTTAGTGGAGGTGATATGGCCCTAGATGTAATGCAGCTTCATACACACAGAACTGTGCCTCACTTAATAACCTTTCTGGGTTCAGGCTGCCTCTACATCCAAACCATGGATAACCAGCAAGCAAGGAAACACCTTTCTACATGTTCACCCTGCATCTTGCAGCAACAAAGGCAAGGCTGGGCTCTCCCAGCCACTGAACTAACAAGGGGAAATGGGAGCCTTCCCAGACTGCTCCATTCATGCTGACAGACCCCAAACAACACCCATCAACATGCAAAGCAGAGCCCAAACTTCTCTCAAAAGTGGAAGAGAGAAGCAGAAATGATGCTGAGGTAAAGGTGGAATTTTTCTCTCGGGAAGTGGAAAAATCAGCACAGTACATTCCTTGCTGTCAAGCTCATCAGCGCTGGGAAGGTATCTGTTGCAGAAACGCTACCCAAAGGCATTTATCTAGCAGTTATGAGTACAAGCTAGTAGTCTATCTTCAGATGACAGTTTTTTACAAAAAACACACCCCATCCTAGCAGAATGGTCAGAGCAGAGATGTGAGGGGAGGGAAAGGAACAGGAGCAATAGAGCAAGGGAGGCAAGTGAAGGGCCAACTCTTTTTTTTTTTTTTTTTTTTTTTTTTTTTTTGAAGTCTTCTATCAACTATTCTTCCTGACTTAAAGCCTTCAAAAATCAAAAATCAAATGGGCTCAGTGGTGCAGGCCACCTGCTGAGCCAGAGAACGTCACACCAAACTGACCTCCAAACATACAGGTTATTTACAAACTAATGGAGGCAGCAAGCAATTCCACTGCTGCAAGGGCTCTTTCCAGCAAAAGGCAGATCAGAAGACATCACAGGCTGATTTAATAGATCATCAAAAGCCAGTGATTGAATTATCGCATCAGACATCAATCTCACTCCTCAGTCAGTCTTTATTACAGAGAAACAGTTACAGAAGGACCTCTGTGAAGAAGCTGGAGAAAGACCTGCATTTCAAAGCAGTGGGTGAGTCAAGGTGGGGAAATTATAGTTATGATTCACCAGAAAAGAAAACTGTTCTTTTCACTCAGGAGGAACTACTGACCAACCTGGGAAGAAGGGGAAGCAGGAGAGTGAGGTGGCAAGGGGAGCAGAGCTTAACTGCTCTTTGGATTTTTATCAGTGTGTAAATGATTTCCTTCTCCTTTGCTAAAGACAGCATCATCTTTGGAAGGACTTGTAATGGAGTCTCCTGGAGAAAAGAGAAACCTAATTCCATCTGAACCCCGTCCTCCTTCTTTCTAATTCTCCTCATTAAAACAAGAACAGATGTCAATAACAAATGCATCTCTGTCTCTTAAAAATACTTATTTCCTGCTTGGGCCCCAAGCCTGGGAGATAACAAATGTTCTCAATCACTACCGGACAGTGAAGCTCAGAGGAAGGCCTTGGGGAGGATTAGACACCAAATGTCACCAGTCCTGATTATCTCCCCACCACTGACTCCCGCAGAGAGCTTGCAGAGAGAAGGTTGGGATTGGGATTCCTGGGAGTGGGTCAGAAAAGGCAAGCTAGGGAATGCAAAAACAAAGATCTCAAACAGATTAAGGAAATCTTTCCACAACCCAAATGTGGTATTTTGATAGGACTAGGGCTAGTCCCATCAGACGTGGTGAAAGAGGAAAATCAGAGCCATTTGAGGACCTGGGAGAACAGGGCAAATCTTGGAAGATTTCGGTTTCTGATCTTCTATATTTCACCTTCTTGTACAACAATTTTCTTGTCTCCTTGGTCTTTTAGAGCCAGGGCCTACAGGGTGATTAAAATGATGTGTATTAATGCGACATTTACTCTGTATGCTACCAATCAGCTACCTGAAATACCCACTCAGAGATGTGTAGGTGTGGGGATCGAAACAGGAGAAGCAGGGTTTTGAGGAGTGCATTTGGCTGAAGTTTTGGGTGGCAATTCTCGGCCTAGTTCTCGGTGGACCGCAGCTTCAGGAAGGCTGAAGGCTGAGACTAAAAAGTCTTTTCTACAAGATGCTGCATGCTAATGAAATGATGGCAAAGCGTGATATTCAGGGGGAGCCTGGTCACAAGTCAGTAACTGTGTCTCACTCCCCAGCCCTCACATTCAAGCACCGAGGACCAATCTGGGATATTCTGTGGCAAAAGAGTAAATATAGAAAGGTCTAACAGTATAGAAGCCTAAATGGAAAAAGAAAGCATCGCTTTTGCAGTATACCAAAAGGTCATTTTGCCCTTTTGCCTGTTGTTTTTGCAACTCTTAGTTCCCCCTAACCCCGACAGCACAAGACAGAAGAGGCATACCTGTAAAATACATGTGGTTTTAAAAAAAACAAAGCAAAACGAACATCAAGAACTTCTCTAGAATAATTGGAAATCTAGAATAAAGTTGAAGAAGAGATAAAGGATAAACACACCCTGTTCTGCCTCCCTCCCTCCTTGTCCCCCAAGCACTAAGTACACCCGACAGGAAGAGACAGGTAACAGACTTTGTCAGCTCCTGATCCACACGCTCATTTTTGAAGGCAGAGAGAAAAATTAGAAATTCAGCTCTCACCCACCTCCACCCACCCACTAGAGCTGAAAGCGATAGTTCAAATTAAGATGATGATACTTCCTTTCAGTATCCAGGGGGGTGGAGAGTTTTGGGGGTGGGAAGAGCAATTTCACACTGTCTTTTTTTCTGCCTTTTTTTCTTTTTTTTTTTTTGGACCAAGTGTGAGACAAAAAAAGCTGTATTTGTTTTGTTGGGTTGTGAAAGGTGTGGAAATAACCGTTCCATGGGATAAGTAAAGAGCTGCCTCCCCCTTTCCATCAAAGCTACTACACTTACAGCCTGTGAAGAGCAGAAACCAGCGAGAACTGGGTTATGGGAATGTGAAGGGCAGGAATACCCTGTTTTTAATTCAGAAGTCGTCGTCTCTGGCAGTCTTTCGCCTCTCTTGTCTCTGCTGGTCTCCATGGCAACAGCAGCCCAGCAAAAGCATCCTTCTCTTGCAGGCTCCAGCACAGACAAATTCAATCAGGGGTCAAAATCAGCCCCTGCTTTCAGGAAAGCAAGAAAACGTGCTGTCTTCCTTCCTCTTCCTTTCCACTGTCATCCTCCTTTCAGGTTTGTTTTTTTTTTCTTTTTGGTGCATTTGGGCAGGGGCTAACCTATCACACTTGTTTTTCTGCAGAAAACAGCACAGCGAATTCTGTTTTATTTTCAGGCGTCTCTCCAGACAGCCTGATCAGCCATATTGCGTGCAAGTCGGGATGTTTGTGAGAGACACATGTCAAGAGAAACCCAGGCCCGGGACATCAGGCTCCAGCTGGGCTGCCAGGACACACGAGCCTTGTGATATGCTGTGGAAGGGCTGCCCAAGCAGCACCCACACTGAATTGATGAATAAAAGCAGGGGGTACACTGCTGAGCCATTAACAAGTGCTGCATTGTTCTTTGTTGTCTTGTTATTTAAATATCTAATTTGAAAACCCAGGAAGCCCAATTGGCGTTGTCCAAATTGACAACAGACATTTGTTATTCTCTATTCTCTCTTTGCATTTCTCCTACTGAAAATGTTTCAGTCATCTGGTCAAAGAGCAAAAGCACTACTGGAAAACCTATTCCAGGGACGAGTCAGTCATGCAGCAGATAGCCATAACCTTCATTGAGTGGTAAGTCCCTCACGGCTTGGACAATACTCAGAAAGAATGCATCAGCCATAATCCAAATCAGGTTGCAAAGAGAAATTAACCATATTCACTGAATATTTTATCTGGAGCTAAAAATTCTCCCAGATTTTTTTTGTGATTTCTTTGGGTTTGACAATGAGCTTTGCTTGTAGAGACATAAACATAAATGGCTAAATGGCTCAGTGTTTTCTGAACACTTCTATCACCACAGGGCACCCATGAATATAAATATAAGGAAACAACATTAGTCCTACATCCAAAACACATCACCCTGTGCCGTTCAACATCTTGCTTCACCTAAGAGTCCTGGGAGAGATGAGGGTGGCTAAATTGCACCTTTGCTCCTTTGCGCTTTCCTTCTCATTTCCACTTTGCCTTTTATAAACTCACCAGTTCTCTTAATCCCTACCAAAGTCTCTTGCCAATTTTCAGCTGGTGCTACGGAGAAGGCTGGAGTCAGAAGATATGTCTAGGTCTGCCCTGGCTCCAAGGATGAGTTGTTTTCTTTCCCACCCTCAATCCTTGCTTCCCTTGCTGGGGTGGGCAGGAGAAGCTGCTGCTGGGAGTTGGGAGAGCCTCAGACCAACTCACTGTCACCTGTCCACATGACAGGGAACCACCCCTGGGCAGCAGGAGACTAAAAACTGTGAAACAAACATTTTTAATGCTGTCACCACACATGGTGCTCTGAGGCTCTGGTGCCAAGAAGGGTGGTACCTGACGGTATCCCAGTGTCTGGTTCCTTGCTAGAGAGCAAAGCACTTAAATGTTTCTGAAATATATCCTGCCCTCTCCCCTTTCCAGGCTGGGAGATGCTGCCAGCTGCCTCTCACCATCCTCTCATCACCTCCAGATGTGCTCCAGAGAGGACACTGCTCTCCCACACCAAAAAGAGAGGAAAGCTGTCAGAAATACAAACATGGTCTTTAAGCGGCTGTGGGCCGTACCCACTCTTGCTCTGTTCCTACTCGTTCCACCCGCTCCAAAACTTGTTTTCACATGTCAAAACCACTCCTACTCCACTTCCACAGGTTCCATGTAGTCTTCCTTAGTTTCCACCTGCCTCCCCCTTGCTTCCTCTCCGTCTCCACTTGCCGACCCACTCCTGTTCCATTTCTGTGCGTCATCCCACTTCTGGCATGGGGAAGGGTTGACAACCTTAATGCTGAGCTATTGCAGACTCTCCCCACTCCCCTCCCTTCTCCCTTTCCAACCTTGCACATATCTATTTATATTGATGATATACTTTAATCTCCCCTTAAGTACTGTCTTGATGGCCTGTTTCTCTAACAAGCATGCATAACTGCTGATTTTGATTACCCGTCTGATCTCTGCTTCACAAGCAACCATCACGGCAGAGACTGCGAGAACATTTTGGAAAAGTTTAAAAAACCCAGTATTTCCTTAGCCCAGAGGTCACTGCATGACACCCTAGGCATACTTTTACAGCATTAAAGACAAGACAACCCCAGAGCTTGCATGAATTTTCAGGTTGTGGGTAAGGGCAGTGATGCTGCTAGAGAAAGTAAAACATAGCTTTGTTTCCCTGAGATAACCAATATCAAACATAAACAAGGTGGTATGAAAGGGAACACAAAGAATAAGAAGGATTGTGACAAGCTGACAGGATCTTACTCCCTCACTATACAGCTACATGTGTGCATGCTACACTGAGGTATGCCTTTTCATATGCGTGGATTTTGACTGACCTCTAGCATACCAGTTAACCTCAAGAATAGGAAAGCCTTGGATGTTTGATCAGTAAAGCTTTCACTCATAGGCACCCTCAAGCTGCAATGGAAACAGATGTCAATTTATCTCGGAAGGTTTTATTGTAAGAGACACTTGAGATGTCCTGAGAGGGTCTACTGAAAGACAGGAACACACAGAAATACACACAGTGTCACCTTTTGCTTTTAAATAATCACAGTGGTATGGTGGAGGTTTTAAATTGTCCTGCTGTTGAAGGGAGAGGTGAGCTGACTGGAATGAGGTTGACCCAGGAGATGAATTTAGAATTAGAAGCCAGTATTAATATGTCTGTTCTTCTGATTTCCAAAGTAGAAAACAAGGTGGAGAATGAAGAAAGAGGGAGGCTGGAAGAGAAGTGGAGTATATAATTGCCTAATTAACAGGATTTTCTCCACTGATTATAATCACTTTCAAATTAAAGAGGGTTTAACTGCATCATAACCAAATTTTTTCTTATGCTTTTTTGAATTAGAGAAGTGCCAGCAGTGTCAATAAGACCACTGCAAGGTTGGAACTCCAGTGACAGAGCTCTCATTAGTGACCTGGGGCCAGATTTTCACAGCTGGCCTAACCTGGCATGACTCCAGTGAAGTCAGCAGATTAAACATGACCTCGAGACTCACTTGCCTACTGTGCTGTGGAACAGGGAGAGTGGAAATACAAATCTTATCTGGGTTGTTTGGCAGTGTCCAAGAATGTTCAGTCAAACTGCAGAAAACATTTCAGCAGTTATTTTGGAAAAAGATACTCAGTAAACCATATGCTATTACACTATGAGATGGGAGAAAGGGACATGCTTTTCAAGGCAACAGCTCAAACTTCATGAGATGAAAATTTCATGTTATGGTCCAAACTGCAGTATTTTCATGCATGTTCCTTTGCTGCTGCAAACTGGTATTTGGGCATCCAACTTTGGATTAATTCTATATTCAGCCACCATTTATTTATGTAAGTGAAAACATGCTCCAAATTTGCATGTGTTACCTTTCCAGCCTAGTCTGATGTTGCTTACTTTTTCAAACGCAAGCAGGTAATACTGACAGATCTCTTCAAAAGTGTCTTTGTGAAACTTCATCTTAGTTTTGAAAAAATTAAAAAATATCCCAAAAACTGTTAGACATTTCCTTGCACCGAGTTTCTGAACATTTCAAAGTGTAGATGAGCCCCCTTGGATACACATGATATTCATGAAAGGGGCAGCATAGAGGGCTCTCTGCTTGCCCTGGTTCATTTTTTAATTATGATAGCCACAGAAGGATCCAATGATAACTCTTTTCCAGCTGAGGAGAGGCACTGGGCACTTTAAATTAAAATCTTTATGGGTGAAATGAGTTTTCATCATTTAGACGTGAAATGACCTTACACTGCAAAATGAAGAGCCATCTTTAAATAACAAACTGATGGCTCCCTGTGGAGAACATAATGCCATACACTGTACTACACCGGATTTTTCTCTTCCTTTGAGAAACTATCACAAACATTATTAACTTCCCAGCAGAAAACAAAATTTAAACAACCTTAGGAAAATATACTCATACGTCTCTATATTTTACAATAAAAATGCACCTGTATGCATCATAATGTTTTTTACAACTCCACAATATATGGCAGGTTGTCCCACCTAAGTACTTATCTTTGAAAAGTATAGGAATGCATGAAGACACACATGTATGCAATGCATAGTGTACATGTGCATATCTTACAAGCTAAATTCTTACCTGTAACTCAGACACCTACAAGCACAGGCTTGGACATATCTTCACATGCATAACTAACATGTATGTATCTTACCCTAACAACCAGTAAATATGATGGTAAACGTTCCACATGCTTATACAAAAATACATCTGCACTCCTGCCTAACCCCCCACACACATCTGTAGTACACTGTGTTGTGATCACACAGCTGTAAGGTGAGTGCAAATAATTCCCAGGGAGTAAAAGAAAGGTACTACAAATAAGAAATGTCTTCAGGTTACCTAACCTATTCTCAGCTAGTGTAGCATGACTTCTTCTAGATTACTTCCTACTTACATTGCAGATGACCGACAGGCTCATCTGACCATACACAGAGATGCAAAGCACCTCTGAGGAGCACTGGGAGCCCAGAAACATCAAAAAGCCAAGTGCACCTATCAGTCCTGACAGAAGGCAATACACAGAAGTACACCACCTATGTCTTACATATAGCATTTCTCCCCGGAATAAAGAGATATTATGAACATCTGACCCTGGTCTCCCTGGGGAGCTGAAATGACATCTCTACCTGCCTGTTTATCACCTCCAGCCCTTGACAGCATTGGCAAGGCCATCCATATTGCTGACATTTTTCTCCGCCCTCCCCTCACCGCCACCCTTGCTTGCTATGGGTGGGTAGTCCTGCTAATGTTGCCATTTACAAGAACAGCTGAGACAGTAGTGCTGATCAAGCATTTCTACAACACCATTATCGATTCAACAGGCGTATGAAAAGCCAACGGGTGCTCACAATTTTTCTGTGCACTTGCAAAAAGGAGGGAGAGTCGCAGAGCACAGAGCAGCCTCCCCCTGTGCCGATACGCCCGGCTCTCTGCATCTCCCGAGCGCACACCATACCCAGGCTCGCCCTGGATGCTGAACACGTCTGCCAACCCCATCAGCAGCTTGGCCCTTTGCCATAAATCAATAAGTTCTCTTTAGAATTCCACCTTCCAAAAATATTTACTGTACATAATTTAATATAATACTCTCCTGGATAAAGAGCTGACATGTTTAATTACCTGGCTCAAGTGCTTTCCTTCTACAGAATACTTTATGCCCAGCCAGGAACGTGGACAAACACACAGCAGATTTTTAATCTGTTGGGACCTTGGTGTGGGACATATTTGAGCCTAGAGACTCTCCTCTGACAATGTCCTCCCACTCCTAGGGTGAATTTGGGTTTGACCCTAGGAGGGAGCACCCTCTTGCCCACACAGCTTGAATAGGCTCTGCCTTTGCCTTACCACCACCTGTAGGGTTTTTGGGAAAGGAAGGGGTGCTGAAAAGAAACCCCATCTCTTAATCAGCTCAGCAGATCGCTGTTGCCATTGATTTGATGGTAGGACCACTTATCCCAGAGGGACTTCTTGAACAAACAGCACTGGCAGAGCTCTACTGATTCGTAGATATGTACCCACTACTGCTTTGTAGATACAAATGTCTAGGACCTCTGTTCATAGGGCAGCCTAATTACACAGAAGCAATCCACCATTTTTTCCTCACAACTTTTAGACTGTAGTTATATTTGAAAATTTTTGGTATCTAAACCCTCATTTACCCTTTGTTTTTATCTTCCATCTCAGCATGTACATGCTGCTATTTGTCTAATGAGGCATCCTTGCCAAATGCAATGCATCTCCTCCTGTGCTTAGGATGCCATCCTAGAGACCACCACCACTAACTGGGGCTTTGGTTTAGCCTTTCTGCAGTCTCCTTATGAATACACAGCCCAGCCAGGGAGTTATCATTTCCAGGTCAAGTTTTTTGATCACTTATTCCATGCTGCCTGCTCCAAGTTGTATAATCTCAGTGAAAGGTGTGCTAGCAACCAGGTATGGACCGTTGAATATAGGTCTGTGAAGTGAAGGTGGCACGTGAATGTGAGGACACTTCTAGGAGTCTCAGCAAGTACAGTTCACACAGCTTTGTGCAGACTTTGACTTTTGAATATCCAAAAGCTCCAAAACTTAGGAAAACTCACCAGAGCACACAGATATAAATGAACTCACATTCAGATTTCTGGGAATGAAAATATCCTATTTTGCATACGCTGCTGAGAAGTTCTGAGCAAATTCTGCCAACTGTTTCCCTTTGATGACCAGACAAAATGGCAGTTCTGAACCAAAAGCCAGCACCAAAGTCAAGTGAAGCTTAGTCTAGGTATGTTGAAGAAGTTGTCTTTTCTCCCCTGAATGATACATGTCAGTAAAGTTTTCTTGAGAAATAAGTATATCCCAGTTCTACTACGTATGTCTCACATTTTCATGAGGAGGTCCCAGTGATCAAGGAACACCACTGCCCTAGCTTGCATTTACATCAGCTAAAATATTTGTGGCTTTTTTAATGACAAAATATTTCTCTGAGGCTTATTGCTATGCTAAGTAAAATTTTCTCTACAGTTACTAGGGTCAAGCAATCCAGAGGTAAAAGCATTTGAAGTGAAAAGTTGAGTGTTGATATTATCAAAGCTGTTCTTTTGTATGTTAATGATGCTTGTTCAGCAATTCAGAACAGCAAAATATCCTGGGTTGTTTCAGGGCTTTTTTGAAAATACAGTCAACTTATTCCTTCAGATAACCTGATGTACATCCCCTATTTGAAACAGAACCTAAATTTCATCTGGTTTTCCTAAGAACCCTTTTACCTAACCCTCAGTTACTTCTGCTCTCACTCAGTTAAAGCTTGATGATCACTTCCAAATGCAAATCAAAACCTACTTCTAAAGAGGCGGATGTGTACTCTGAGCAGGAATGTATAAATTTAGACCCCAAATGTTTTCACAGTAGGGGTTTTGTCAGGTTTTCAGACCTGACAAATTTACTCCCTCTTTCGGTAATTCAGGTAGGTTCTCAGCAACATTTGATTTTTTTTTGGTTTAGTTGCTTTAGGGATTTTTGCAGCAAGGCAGGTCTTGGTCGATCAGATTGGTCCCTAGCTTGAACACAGTCTAAATCGAAATGGTAGTTGAAGTATCGCTACCTCCCTTGTCTCTAAGGAAAGCAGAGTGTCTCGCACAGTACTGTGGCAGATCTGACACCTCGTGTGCAGCGCTGATGTGATGCTGCGTCAGGTGCAATGTTGTCACGCATGACATCCCATGGTGACAGCAACATGCATGCCTACAGCTCACAAAGCTGTGAACAGGAGTTGCTAAGTAGCTCTTGAAATGCAAGAAATGTGGAAGAATTTGGAACCCTTTCTGCTAAAAGCAGAATTCTGAAACCTTCAGAATGGCATGTCTCCGGAACAGATGCAGAAGCTTACGTTACATGCTCTATCCAGTCGTGCACCATGCACTTTTTCTATACGCAATAATAGATCACTGTCAATGTACCTCAGTCTTCATCTGCATCATTTTCTGCTATTCTTGTCTCCAGACTGTCTTACGCAGAGGCTGCCTATCACACCAAATTTTCTGCTAGTGACAAACATCTCGCATGTAAAAATAGCCCTGAATCAAATATCCTTTTTCTGGCCAGTTTCACAGGGCTGAGAGAATACAGATTGAGAACAAACACTTGGTTTAACTGTTAAAAAAGGTTAAAAAAATTCTCCTGTCTAAGCACTGCGAAAAATCTAGTACTGTTGGAATCTATATTCAGATCTGTTGTCTCCAGATCATCTCTGATGACCAGGTCTACAGAAAAACCAGATTCATTTTGCTTGTGAGCTAACAACAGTTACTCAAAACAAAGAGTGGTTTTCTGCTGTCTTCAGAGGTCTGAATCAGGCACTATATTAGGTTATAAAACAGATCTAAGATGTAGCCAGTGTATTCACCACTCTCTATTCACGTATCCTTATCTCTAGTCCCTCTCTAAGAGAAGAGAGCTCTGTTCCTCCGTGACACACTGCGTACCAGCTCCCCGCTTTTTGTACAGGCTAACTCCTACTCTCCCCAGGAATAACTTATCAGAGTCTCCAGCATTGTTTAGCTGGCTATAAACCAGCAAGCAACTTCTGTCTCCATGGTGAATGATTCTTTGTCATCTTTTCCTCAAAGCTTCCTAATTAGACATCCTGTAATTTGCAGCTTTTCTATAACATATTTGCAGTGGTGCGTGTGTGCATGTGTGCGCGTGGAGAATAAAAATTAAAATGTGGCAGTGAATCAGCAGTCTGTAAATAATTGCAATAAATAAATAAACTTTTTTTTTTTTTTTTTTTAATGAGACATGGACTGGATCTTCCTTTCAGGCAAGCAGCTGGTCATTTTATTGCTTCATCCTTAAATCCCCAAAGCCAATCTGCTGTAACAAAGAACGGCATCAGTTTCCACCTATTCTCACCATTATGGGATACATTTTGGTGACCTGTCCCACAGTCTGTGGGTGAAGCAAAGAATGGATGCAGAGAAAGTGAGAGCACAATAAAATAACATGCCATTTAAAAAAATATTCACCTCCAGTTTAGCATTTCTTCTCTAGTCAAGAGCTGATCAAATCTGTTAGCATTCACTAGACATCTAGCATCCTTTGTGAAATGAGCTGCTGATTTAATCTGGTTCCTGCTGGACAGGTATTTACCTCACAAAAGCAATCTTTACAGCAGGTATTACTTATCAG
>VFFE01006974.1:331337-347932 GCA_008921705.1 Burhinus oedicnemus | reverse complement strand
GGGGAGGAGGAGTGGGACAAAGGAGAAAAGGGAAAAAAAAGAACTAGTGATTCAAATGACTGCTTTTCACACTAAAGATCCAAAGAGCTAAACTGCTTATGGCTGTGTCCCTATCCTCCTCGCGACTGCCTGGCCACCCAAAACATGGAGACCTGAACACAGATGCAGCCTCCTCTGACAGAGCTCCTGGGCCACACCAAGGAACTGAAGAGTGCACTGCCTCACATACCTCTTTGGGAGTCTCCAAGCATGAAGCTACTTCAAGACCTAGACCTTCCCCGTGGTATACTCACTCCTGACAGAGGAATACTTTCTACTACCCGAATGAATGATTAAGAGGTGTTCATCCCTTATTCAAAGCAATGAATAAGCTCTCTACTACTGCCTTCTGACCTCAAGAAAATATTCATATAAAAATAATGCTTTTTTATACATTGCTTAGGCTCGTACATACATCATATATGCTCTCAAACTTACTTGACATCGCTAGGAATCCTGCAAAGAAAAACTGATATTTCATCAGTGTCTTGCTCATTCCCTGCCTGAAGTTGCAAACCCCTGCTTCTAGTAACGTAATCAACTCCACAGAAATATACTGCATTGTTACAAAGAGGGGCTTACAATTTCAATTTGGGAATAATTAGATGGAACAGATGCGAATGTCAAGAGTATCTGTGTCTGCAAATTCCTCCAATAATGCATCTGATGACCACAAAATGTTTTATGAGGTTCAAGCCTCATCCACAGCTAATGGCTCCCAGTTAATAGAACCAGTCAAAGGGCAAAGAAAGGAGAGGGGGGTGTTCATGAATATTTATGCAGCAAAACAAGCAGCACAGATACTCCCTTTTAACAGGCTTCATTACTTCTTCCACTCTCCTGATGATGCAACTGCATTAAAATCCAGGCATTTGAGTGTTTCTCAGCTACCACTCGCAATCAGACTCATAAAATCATTTGAACATATATATATTTATATCTACAAATGGAAACAGGAAGAATCAGACACACTGTATTCTTTTTAAACAATTTTGTTGCTTGAGGACAGCACCAGATTGACAGACAGCCCTCTTGTGTGCCTAATTCTGCAAGCTGCTGAGTGCCTCCTGAAAACACTCGAGCCTTCTCAGAGCCATGAATGGAAGATGAGAGTGCTGAGCCTCTCTGAAGCAGTTCAGCAGTTTGCAAGATCTCCCCCTTCATCCTCAAACCGAAGGTAGTCTGGGAAGGCTTTACCAACGTGGCTTGTGCCCATGCCTTTGGTCATCCTGGCTAACATCTAAGAGAAGGGTAATTCCTCATCAGCCTTGGTTGCTCCTTAATGGTTCTGGTGAGAGAACTGATGCAAAAGGACCTAAATGTCTATGGGCATGTAAAAACTTAGTAAGATCAAGGCCTACCAACCCTTATTACATCTGCCTGTCAATAGCAATGACTTACTACTCTCAGCAGGTTGGAGTTGCCTGTAACCGTATCAACCTACTTGGTTTAAGAAGCAGGCTAATACCAGCAAGCAAATCTGTATTTGGATTTTCTCAACTTGATATGGTCCCTGAATGTCATAGGTTACAGGAGGACTCCCTTTACCTAGGTAGTGTGCTGGACAGCCATCAGCATGCTGGAAAGCAGAAAGTGGTGGATATAAGAGTGGACAGGCCCAATGTGTGATGGGGTTTCTGCACAGCACTGTCATAGTTCACAACAGACTTCTGGCAGAAACTGGAAATGCATCAGATCAGGCATGAAGCTCTGAGTTCCTTCCCAGGTCTGCAGGACTCACACTGCATCTCTTGCAGGCATGCCACGGACTATCAGACAAGTGTACATGCCGAAAACATACTCCATGCACCCCTACAAAACACAGAAATGTATCTAAATTCCAACAGTAATCATAACAATCTAATTGATACAGAGAACATTCACTTGGCTGACGTTCAACCCTAGGACCTTGGGAAATGAAGTCTGGTCTTCCAACCAGCCCTCCTCTGCCACCCAAGCAGTCCTTTCACAGTCTTGATCCTGAAAACCTGTGGGAGGAAGAGGGTAACATGAGCTCCATATATCCAGCCACATCCTTGCAGACCCCAAGGACCAAACACAGGAAGTTCATCTGTCAGTACCAACACGGCCTCTCTATCTTGAGCTTTGAAAACAAGTCTGATACCAGACTTTTAACCTTGTGGATGAGCTGAGACAGGAGGACCTCAAACTAAGCCCCTTGATAGTGAGATGACTGTAGCGACCATATAAAATCCCCACATCCTGACCTGGCACTGTTATTTAGTCCTTCCAACTCTCTGCTATGAAGAAAACTAAGAAGGAAGACAGAAAAGGAGACAAAGACCATAACATCTCATCTCTTCGTTATTTCAGTGTCTTGGTTACCATGCTGAAATCCAGGTGGGAATCAACACATTTATACTCATTTCCCCAGGCAGTGCTGCCTAGACTAGAGTGTCAGCCAGGCAGAAGGTTTGAAATGGCATCCTGACAAGACGCTAACTTTTTCATAGCTCAGCAACATATGCATACACAGTCTACTGACACAGCCTGGCAGTCCCCCCATACACCAAACCTTCAAAAGCTCCCAAAACCGTGGTGTCCCACAGACACATTCGCTCAGCTCCTCACTGATTTCTTGAGCATCCAAGCTCTACAACATTGCAGGAGGCTGGAACATGGTCTGCTTGGGTTTTTTTCCTATGAACACTTTTCATTACAAAAAAAAAATATTCTTCTCATCAAAAATTTCTACTAGTAATGCAAACTTCCATGAGAAAATAAAACAAAATATTTTAGTTTTGGATTAAAAGCTTGTCTATGTGTTCTTGATTTTGGCTAATGATTTGTAAACATAGATATATTCTTGTAAGAAAGTATGTATTTTCTAAAGAAAAAAACCAAACAACCATAGTGTAGGCCAAAATCAAATTTGACATCAAAGCAAGCCCTTGATAGAGGTTTTTTTTACCCAGTCCTATCCAAAATTCTGTGCAACAGATGAACATTTTTGGCACCTCTTCCACATGGGGATAAATTGGCATATCTTTCTAACACTTTTTACTGCTAGGGCAGCTTTTCTCAAGCAGATTTCAGCATCTATGGCCACGTACCTGACTGTTCACACCTTCTGTTTGTAAATCTTTCAGTCTAGATTGCTCCCAAATTATCAATGCCTATACTTTTTCACAAATGTACCTGGTCCTTTTAACAGCTTCTTGACCTCAGGTCTTTACCTGCACATGTAAAACACATTCATTCTGGAGATTTCTAGCAAAAAATAGGCAGTTAATGGATATTTTAAAATTGGGCACAGATCAGCAAGTCTATGTCGTTTTAGCCCCCTGCCATTAAATCTGCAATGCCTCAGAAGGATGTATACCCTCAAAAATCCCACAGGATCATATATGGTAGAACCAAAATTGTCCTTCCTGCAGCAGGAAAATGGTCCTTCTTTCTTTAAAACTCCCTTTAGTACATCATATTAGATAAATGTAAATTTTTTTTGTACAAAACAATGAATTTTATCTTCATCTTGCATTAACATAATAAGCGTGAGGCTCCCGTGATTTCCATGCAGCTTTTTTTAATTTATTCCAATAGAAAAAGCAACTAGGTTTTCATCCTGCACTTATTTCTATACACAAGAGATATTTTTTTCCACATATTTATCACTCTTGAAAGCCAGTTCAATCCTGATCATCAGATTATATCACTTATTTGTTTAACGTGCAACTTTTTGCCAAGATGAGAGGAATGAGGAATAAGTAACAACCTATGCTTCAGTATAAATTGGCATAGTTTTGGCGTTAGCAGTACACATCTGATATGCTACACTCAATACTGCAATATGTACATAAGTTACTAATGAATTCCAAAATATATGAAAATACATATCTTTATATATAGTATATATTAATATTATATATATTTTATATATGACTATTATATGTATTTTTATATATCATATGTTATATATATTATATATTTTTTTTATATATGAATATATATATGTGGCCTAAACTAGAGTTCATCCATATAGTTTTTGTTCCTAATGGCTAAAAGTATTTGAGGTCAAGTAAAGGTGAAGGCTATTAGTCACTTCTAAGCTCTCAAACTGGGCTGTTAATTCCAGTCTGCTCCCAATGATGCCTAGTTGCAAACAGCAGTGGCTTCTCAAGTATTTGTGCAATTGTCTTTATTGATATCAAAACTGCCCAAAACCTTTTTAATGCATTTAATAAAAGTAAAAAGTTTTGTTAAGTAAATTCAGATGGATGCTTTGTAGATTTTCAGTGTACAAAGAAAACATTAAGATCACCTTTTGACTTGGGGTGGCACAACTGTTGGGTTTTATCTACTGACAGTCCTGGAGCTTATTAGGAAACAAACCATTTCCCAAATTAATAGAATACTGGAAGTCACACTTCTTCTACAGTTTCATTTCTGAAGAACTTTTACAATGCTCAAGCCCAAAAGAATTGTTTCCATGGGGTTATATGTTAATTAAATAAGAAACATAATAGTGGAGGCATTTTAAATATAAACTAACGATCTGCTCTAGCGATTGCATCTCTGTGATGCTGCATAAAATCTAAAATTGAAACTGAGTAGAAAATGACTATATAGGCAAAAATGAAAATCACTAGCACTTCATTAACAGAGGAAACTACATCATGGTCAAACAATATGAATACTGACAATTGAAAACTATGATTTTAATCTTCAGGTTTAATCTTCTAAGGTTATTCTAAGTAATAAAGTAAGTAAATTTGTTTTATTATTACTTTTAAATACAGAGACAAATAATTTGCTGGAACAGCTCTGTGGCGTACTAGCAGCCCCATGATTTTTACTGTGACCAGACCCTTTTAACTCCCCTGCTTGCAGGGAAATTCTGCCCTCATTTTGACAGCACTCAGCCCCTCTTTAGCCTGAAATTGTATGGGGTTTTTGTGGGATTCAGTCTTAGACAGTTAAAGAAATAAACTATTTGGGCATCCAGAAACTGACTGTGAGAAATCTAAAGTCAAAAGTTTCTATCAGAGCTTACTAGATGATGTATCAAAGGCACTCCCCAAATAGATGACTGAATTTCATTTCAGAACATTATCAGAGACTGTTCCTATTAGCTCCTTTAGAAAGTCTGTGACATCTAAACAAAAGTGCAGGAGAAGCATTTCCCTACTTAACTTTTTATTCATAATCCCTTTTATAAACCTGGGCTACCACCTTTCAGCTCCAGAAGCTGGAAAGTGCCATTGCAAGTCGTTGTCATACTTGAAGAGGGTCACAGCACCCGCAGGGGCTTCGTGGACTAATCCAGGGGAGAGTGGCTAACCACAGTCACCATCTGTGACTTCTACTAGCTGGATGGGAATGGAGAACATATTAGAGGCCTCTCCCAACAGAGATGATGGATACCTGCTTTAGCAACTGAATAATCTTGTATTAACCATTAGGCAACTGCATACTACAAAAACCATACTCCACACTAGTGACCTCTCAAGCCACCAGCCTCCCTTTTCTAAGCAAGTCACTTGAGAACTTGGCACAAACCCAGACTTGTGTCAAGGAGCTGGGTGCTGTTTGGTCACCTTTGGACCAATGCAGAGTCCAAGGACAGGACCTGCTGCACTGTGGGATGAAGGGCAGGCAAAGTGCACCTCTGGTCTTCTGGGTTACATTGTCCTGTGAGAGGCTGCAGGAGTGTATAGGGCCAACCTTGAAGCAAGGTTTATGGAGAGAGATAATATCTTTTATTAGACCAACTGATATAGCTAGAAGAAACAGAGAGACAAGCTTTCAGCCTGAAAAAACTGTTTGTTTTTTTTCAGCTATACCAGTTGATCTAATAAAAGATAATCTCTCCCTATAAAACTTGCCTTACTTATGTATTTTAGACAATCATGACTACAGAAATCCTACTATTGTTTATTTTAACCACTCCAAAATGGCCCAGGGTCCTTCCTCTCAGATCAAAGACATATGGTCACTATGGTTAATTTTTTCTTCAACCTCCACAGCCCCTTTGGGTCCATTCCTCCTAACCAGGCTGCTGGTATTAGTGATAAAACCACACAGCATGAAATGCAGATTACTCTAAGGTTTATTATCTTCCTTATAACCAAAATAAATAGCATTGTTCCCAGTTTTTTCAACATAGGCTTGCAGAAGGAAGAAAACACATCAAAGACCTTTCTTCCAGAAGACTACAAGTCTTCTACCAACATGTTAAACCCACATGATCTTGCAGTCCACCTCCACAACAAGCAGCCTTGCCTTCCTGTCCCCCAGCGATTCATCCCCTTTGCTGCCCTCTCCCTGCTGGCAGGGGACAAGATTGAGAACCAATCTGGATTTAAAAATACGCATTTTGTATATCTTAGGGTCACTGAATACCAAAATAATGAAGTCAGGAAAAATGCAACCTACATCCTTTTGCCGCTGTAAGAATTACATCCCATCTCATCAGACACATCTGGCTATTAAGGTTCAGGTATCCATGATGTCGATATTTGACTGTGACAACTAGTTGGTGCTTAGTTATCCAGCCACATAACTAGAAGAAGCTTCAGTGCATGCAAAATGAACCTGCTTACTTATTATCAGCTATATCAGGTCATTGTACACACCGAAGACTCCTCATTAAGTTTGAAGCCATTTCAATTTTCCTGTCCTCTGCTCAAGTTTGGGTTTTTTTTCATGGTACTGACAGTAGCTACTCAAGAGACCTCACTGTAACCTCCAAGATAACTGCACTGCACCTAAGCAATTACACCACTGATTAGCAGCAGAAGGCTCACGAGATACAACTTTTGTACACTATAGCCATCACTCACATATTCGTTAAAAGTGCAGGTCTACCCACACTCAGAGCTGAACACAAAACACATCTGTGTAACTGCCTTTCTCCCTACAGAATTGCAAGTCATGTCTTTACCTGCTGCAATATACTTAGATACGTATGCATGTACATGCAGTCTGTGGAATGGGAAAAAAGATTATTAATATTATTTCACTTTTAATACCTTAGCAGAAGTTCGCACACTTTATTTATGAGGTCATATAAGCATTTATGTGATAGCTTGATCAATCAACAGATCAATAGCTCAGCTGATCATCTGTCACCTTTAATTCTTTCAGCATTACGTCTCTTAAGACAAAAGAAAGACACATCTTTCAAATACCTTACAAAAAAAGCAGATGTATCAGCTATTTCTCTGGACTAAATGAATATTAATGATCTGTTATGGTTTTAGAAACCCACAACAGTTTATTGTTGTTTAGACAATTATTCTGTCACCTGATGACCCCTCCCCAGCCAGGAAGGGGGAATTGGGAAGAAAACCAGGAAACCCAGGGGCTGAAATATAAACAGATTTAATAGAATAAGACTAGATAATTAACAGTAATAACACTAAAGAACCAATAGTGATCCCAATACCAATCTAAAAATATATAAGGATTATACTCAGCCAGTAGGAAGCTGTGCACTCCCAGCAGTGGACAGTGAATGTCGGACACTGTGAGCGCTACGGCTTTGGGAGGAAGGGAATGCCTCAGGGGTCTGGCACCAGGGCAAGGAGTTCTCTGGATTGCCGCCATCAAGGGAGAGCTCGAACTCCTCAGCAAACTTTCTAATTTATATTGAATGTGATGTTCATGGTATGAAATAATCCTGTTGGCCAGCTTGGGTCAAGTGCCCGGGTCTTGTTCCTCCTCATCCCTGCACCTGGCAAACACGAAAACACTGAGACCTTGACATCCACACACCATAGCTGGCTATAAAGTAAATATTTTCACAAATTCAGACACCAGAGTCTTCTAAAAGTACAGTTTTCCCAAGCATTAGAAAATAAATTATTCCTGTGTCACTCAAATCAGGACACGATCACATGATCCTTAAAAGCCTCTTCATGTCTTCTGCATCTTCATCATTTCTAGCAGCACATTCAGTTACTGTATGGAAATAGATACATTCACATTGTTCACTACAAACACCAAGGATTTGAATGAAGCTACGCTTAAGGTCTGTGAATGATGCTCAACTCACGTCTCATTGCTTTTTGTTGTAGCTCATGTGGTAAACTGAGTTCTTTAGCTGGGTTACTTGACCAGAAAGCAATCATCAAATTACCTCGTATCTCTCCAACCATGAGTCAGTCCGGCAAGTACAGGAACAGAGTCTGGATTCTCAGGTCCTTCTCTTCTTTCTGCAATTGATTGCCATACATCTTTGGAAAAAAACATCCAGTCTTACTCTGTCCCAGTTGTTTAGTCTGAAGAACGGGTGTGTGAAGTCACACTATGCACAGCAGGTATTGCTAACCAGCATCAATGAAATGCAGGATGCAGCAACCTGCATGTGAAAACCTCATGTCTGGCTCACAGCAGGAAATGAATGAGGGTTTTGCAAGCATTGAAGGCATTAATCCATCCGATTATCAGGAAGATGAGAGGTTTCCTATACTGTCATCTCACCCAAAGTAGGCAAAGAGAGAGGATGCACCCCCTACGTGCTGCTCATGGATCACACTGGCACAGAAAAGCCAAAGATCCTACAGTCTGCTGTGGCTATAAAAGGTCCTGGCCGTGGAGAACAGCAACACAGTGATGCAGAAGCAGAGGCACATTTGAAGACACCTTTCCAAAGGCAAGTCATGCTCTGGGGAAGCTCACAGAGTCAGAAACAGGAGGATCTGCAAAGGGCAGGGCTGCAGAGCAGCAGGAGCTGTAACACAATTGATGATATGAGATCCTTAATTCACAGTGAAAGAAGAGCACTTGGGGCAGAGGCTGGAACTTCTCCAATGCCAGAAGAAAACTGAAACATGGAGAAGTGATGCCAGGTTCATCCATCATCTCTGGA
The DNA here is from genome assembly GCA_008921705.1 of Burhinus oedicnemus. Lineage (NCBI taxonomy): Eukaryota > Metazoa > Chordata > Aves > Charadriiformes > Burhinidae > Burhinus > Burhinus oedicnemus. The sequence continues at coordinate 339,060 of VFFE01006974.1, read as the reverse complement.
TTTCCAACCACCACATTCAGAGTGGAAGGCCCATGGTGAAAGAGGCTTACCATGTTTCAAGTGGAAATATTCAATGACAATGCTCCTTACAATAGAAAATGCTGCTTCTTTCAGTTGGGATCACATCTTGACATGAAGACCAGTGAGGTGAGGCACCACATGAAAGAGTTAAAGTAGTGTGGTTCATTTCTAGGAAAGCTATGTAACAAACAGCGAGAGCAGTAAGGATAGCAAGGGAATCCTCTCCAATAAAACTTTCCCACTCCTGCCAAAAGAGCTATGGGTTGTGTTTTTCAGGAATTCATTTAGCCGAATAAACTTAATGCAGAATTGGCCAGATGCGCAGGTCAGCATAAATCAGTGCAGCTCCCCTGACTTCTGGGTAGCCAAAGCTCAGCACAGGGTACACCCAAAGTGCAAGACATTCATCATTACTAATATAACACATCACTGCTCACTGAAGTAAAGGCTTTAGTGCTGCCTCAAGACCCACCCAACTACAGTACATTTATCTCTCCTACTGTTCAGTTGTTCTCTGCCTCCTTGAAATTAGTGTGCAGATTTGTTAAACTATTGGTGTGGTAATATGCCTTACTTTTACTTACTTCTGGAAAAAGTTACAATTTTCATTTATCTCACAACACACAGAGACACTCAGAGTGTATACAATCAGTTTGCAAAATGTCGTGTGACCTAGCTGGCTGAAAGGTGCTCTATGAGTCTCATAAATCATTCTTTATCTGCCTTGGCTCTTTTTATAAATAGCACATCTTGGCTTTGTATGTCTTAAATGCTTTGGACCATTTCTTTTGTTTAGGTGGAAAAACAGCGATAAGGATTTGTTTATTAACAGGGAGAGAAAGACAGGTATTAATATTTCTGTGCTGTTGCTGAAAGCACAGTCCCAACAGGGACTGAATTTCCAATCTTTTGTATAAAAGCCATTGACAACCTTTTTCACTAGGCTACCCAGGATGTTGTTTAAAGCTCAACGCACACAAGAAAGTTCATGTAAATTAGCCACCTGAGGGTACCAACACGGACCCATGATCGTAATAGAAACATATTGACATTGGCATAAAAAAGGCTAATTAAATGCTTCCTTTCTGCCAATTGCACACTAGATGCACACTGCTGCTCAGCATCTCCTGGGCTGCTGCAGTTATGCCGGCAAATACTCTCATTCCATGCAGTTCAGCACAACAGCTGCTTAAAAGGTCTGCACAGAAACGTAGGGGGACAGCAATATGAGGCGATGAGTGCTCTGCAAGCAAAGGGATAGAGAGTTCAAAGTATATCCCCTTCCTTCATATGGAGTAAAGCTCTCTTCATGCATGCACCATTTCTGGAAAATCAGACTCGACTTCATATGTTTTTCTTCCTCAGTACAAAGAGCCATTGAAATGTTGTAGTCCTATGCAGCATGTTTTGGGCTGATAAGAATAACAGCGTGAGGGGAATTTAGTCCTTCATTTCACACAGAGGAAAACAGACTTTGTGGCATATTCTGACTGAAAGACAACCCCAAAGAAGGATGTGAACTCACAGCTTCTAGAGGTTAAAGTCAGACAATTCATCCACGGAGTTGCAGACTCTGATTAGAGGATCTTAAGGTGTTCACTAAAAACCTGTACACTTCCATGAATGCAACTGAAATAAACCGTGAATTACTGAAGTAATTCTCAAGCGGTACAGGGCTTGATTGCCCTGTATAGTGATTTGCACCCACACATTGTGGGTATCAAGCAGGTGTAAAATGCCTGCAGTGGAGGAAAAGGGAATGCTGATTTAAGAGCATTTTATACACACATTGCCCTGAACCTAATAGGTATGAAAGTGTCCTACAAGATGAAGTGGAAAGAATTCAGTCCCCAGAACTCAAAATACATGTCCTTTGTGACTATTAAGCCCTTTATATTTGCAGAAATCCTGATATTAATGCTTATTCTTACAATGCACTAGAGAGAAGTCCATACCAAAACCCTGTTCTAAGTCCCACAAGGATCCGGAATACCTGAAACCAATTCCTAGGCTCTCCTGTTCACCCCTATTTTTTTCAGTTTCTAATCTTTTCATTCTTTTGACTTGCTTTTTTTCTCTGTTATATACAGCAGAAGATGAGCTCACCCTCAGCATTTTCCCTGTAACTGTTCTGCATCCACAGCATCATTTCACACAAAGAAAACCTTTATCTAGCTATGAAGATGACGTAAGAGAGTGACTGCACAGGTCAGGTGCGTGGTAATGGGACAGTGAGCCTTTCATCTGAGCTCATCGGAAAGAATCCAAATCATCTCAACACAAAATGAAAGCAAAATGAAAGTTGTTCCACTTTAATGACTTTTTGGTCAACTGTGAGAAAGGAGTTAGCAGTTTCACAACAGACTGAGCTTCTTGTCACAGAAAATAAATAAGTAAAATACATAAACAGAAAACAGTGCAGTGATCTGACGCCAATGCTACCACCCAATAATGAAATCATGTCTGAAAACCAAACTAGCTTCTCACCTTTTATCTTCTAAAGGATGAAGTTGCTCTGGTGGGAGGCAGAAACGTGCATTTCTGTTGCGTGTGCAGTCCTCATTCTGAAGAAAAGCACTGGACTCAGTGTCTGGGGAGGTAAAGCCCATGCTAAAGCCACCACAAAACAGGGGAAGAGATGAAGGGAATGTAGGGCACCAGAAAGAGAGTCTCTGTTCGCTCCTTACACAGTTGCAGCCCAAGGAGAAGCAGAGGTTGCTTCCCTGTAACATCAGCTCCTGTCTGCTTAGTATTTTCTCGCTATTAGATGGCTGTGCACACTTCTAGGGCAAAGCTCTTTATGTGCCAGAGAGCACCAGAAGCAAAAAGAGTAATTTATAAGCAGCCAGCTCCCCTACAAAGCTAGCTCATTTCACATTTTTACTTTCTCCAAACTCATCTTAGAGATAACACTTTCCCCTCTGGCTAGAAATTAAAACATCTTTTTTCCTCCCTTTTATTTCACTGGCTTCGAAAAAAAGCGTTGGAAGGAAAATGGATGCTGTGGCAAATGCACACTGAAAATGTTAAGAGTTAACAAAAATGCTGGCTAGGAATAGAAGATAAGGTTAAGGGCAATGACCTCCTTTTTGGTCCTGAAAACACAAAACAAAGGTTAGCTGTTCTACTAACCCTGCTCACTGTTATTTTTTGACTCCTCATGGCACAAAGAAGGCCTTGGAGCAATAATATTGCCTCAAATCTTACGGCCTGTTTGAGGTGTGCATTCTTTGAGAATCTCTTCCTTTCATCAGATACAAAGCAGTGGATGAATGAAGCCAGCTCTCCCTGAAAAAAGGAGAGATGCACAGCACACACACTGGGCTTGGGGTGCTTGGAGCACTCTGGCAGCCATCAGCAACAATTAGGCAACTTATTTCTCCCATTACATCCCTTCACGTTAACCACTGCATGCCCAGTTGGACTGCTCCAAAGAAAAGGGCCAGTGCTTAATTCCATTAGCCATCACCAACTAAAATTCCAATAAAACAGGACAGGAGAACAATGCTGGAAGGCATACTGATCTGTCACTATCCTAAAAAACCCCTGTAGTTGACTGTAAAATAGAAAAGGAAGGAAATCTCTCGCATACCACCTCCCCTAGGCCTCCAGACTCATTCAGACTGGTATGGCCTCTCTGAATTGTTTCCTTATTTTATTAACAGCAGCAGTGACGATGTGCTTCCTCTGTCTTAGAGCTCTGCTTGATATTGGCAACTCGCTTTCAAACTGCAAACAGCTTTTGTGCGAGAGGCTTGCTCGCCTCTTTTCTTCTTAGATCTCTGTCTTTAAATGAAATTGTAAGGCTGGGAGGATTGGACTGAAAAAGAACCATTAAACCTTGATAATTTTCTGCTAGAAGAAACACTTTAAGCCAAAACGACAGTCAGATCAGGAAAAAACATCCACTTTGATAAGCTGGTAATTAAACAGCAAGCAAGCTGGTGAGGCAATGTGATCAGTCAACCATGCTGGCCAAGATGTTACTGTCAAGTGGGACAGCAAGTTTTAAAGGCAAATTTTGCTCATCACCTACTTAAAAGAAAGACAGAAGATGCCACAGATACTCCACTGCAGAGGAGAGGTCATGTACAGAAAAAAAGGAAGGATCTTGGTCTTACAAGAGAACCCAAAACACAAGGAACATGCCAAAGGAGTGAGAAAACTGAAGCAGAGAAATGGTTTTAGTATTTTATTGATTTTGTCACATGTCTTGTGATGTGTGAGCTGAAGGGTAACTGACTTGGAATCCCTCAGACAGTGTATTAAGTATTTCAAATGTCTCAGGGCAGTAACCCATCAGCTGGAGCAATCATAAAGCTGAAGATTTGGGAAAAGATGGGTTTACATGGTATATTTTGTGAGGACCAGAACTGGCCCTGGAGGCCTAGGAGACTTGGAAGTGATATGTGCCAGAGGAGTCAAAGAAAGGGACAGTACAGAAATCTATGCAGAGGAAAGGGTTTCAAATCACATCAGCTCAGTCTGTGGAAACTGAGGAAAGGTAGGTGGGACAGTCAGTAAGACTCAGGCCTGTAAAAACAACCAACTCACATTAATTTAGCGGTTAAGCTTTGCAGAGCTCTCACACCCCACTACATTTGCTAATGCTGCTGAAGCTGTTGCTACCAGTTCCTTCGCCTCCTTCCTCACTCAGCACCAGTCCCTGACATGAACAACAAGGGACATCTGGGAACCCTTTAGTTCAGGGATGAAACCCTGCTAGGGAAGTGGTGGTCTGCTGGCCACTGCACAGCCCCACATGTCTGCAGTGCAAGGTCGAGAGATGCCACGCATTGGTTTTTTTTGGCACACCGCATGTTCAACACGAAAGAGGCCACCACAAAGCCCAGGCAGTACAACTGAGGAAAAACTGTAAAATCCCACTTTTTGCCATTTTTACCTCTTTCTATACATGTCCAGCTCTTCCCTGTCAGAGATTTGGCATGTGAGTCACTTATCAGCGTGCACACCAAAGGTTCCTCATTCCTGGCAGGTTTGAGTGAAAACCAGATGTGTGGCAATTACAGCCCACATGACATTACAATTTCAGTATGTAGCAACCCAGATATCTCAGTTATCACCTATCAGATAGATGGTGAGATCAGCATCTTTAGCAAAAAAGGGCAATTTTTTATGGCACAAGCTAAAAATACAAAATTCTGTTCTTTATAACAATACTAGGGCTTACAAAGTCTATGTATATAACAGACCACCACAACTGGTCTATCACCTATTTAATATAGGACATAGGTACTCCAGAACAGGTTTTTCAGAAAGCCCAAATGATAGAAAAAATTCCAAAAACCCCACTGAAATCACTAACAGCATTAAACAATGATCTCTGACATCACTGGAAATTTATATTATCTCCAATTCATGCTGGATTAGACTCTTGTAGAGTTACATGAATTATTGAAAGTAAATACTTTATTTAGAGGTTGATACTCTGTTGGGATTCTTTTTTGTTTTGCTATGAACAGACTAACTCCTAAAAATATGTTTCCTCGTCAATACTGATGAATGAAGGTTTAGTGCCAACAAATCTGACCTATGAAGTGCTTTCTGAATGCCTTTCCTGGACAATTGTTATGCTTATGTGATCACTTTATTCCCATGAAGCTGCCTCAGTTCTCTGAATGAGATGAATGTAATTGTTAAGAAGAGACAATAAATGTTTTAAAGACAGCGACTGGAGAGAGTGAGAAGTTTGTCATTCCACAAGTCTGTCTACTGACAGATTGCATTGTCTTTCAACATAAAAAAAAAATTGTCAACAGGTAGCAAAATCATACTTACATGGAAAAAAGAGCTGTGTAATGCATGGAAGAGGAATAAATATGAACCAAAATAAAATTTGTCAAATTGTTTCTGAATACTTTTTGCTACCACTCAACTACTTCTGCTCATAGATTAGTAGCAGTACAATTCCCAGGCCAATTCAAAAAAGAACAAAATATTTTGAAGACTATCCTTAAAAGGTACCATAAATCATATGCAGTGTGTATTTAGGGAAAGAGCATTTTAGAGTCTTTGAATATTAACATGGCATGTTTTGATTCCTGACATTTTAGGTTATATTAAATCTCCATAATAGTCAGCCAGACCAGGCACTGGAATAGCAGGGCATTAAACAGCATCCTCCCAGGTATGGTGGTCTTCCAACCAGGGTTCAAGACTATAGGCAAAATGACAAACCAAAGACACTATCTGAAAAGAAAATTACTGACAGAAGTAGGGACAATCAGGAAAATTAAGACCTGTGATAAATAAAACCAAGCTATCACTGTTCTCAGTTATTAGCACAGGAATGAATGACATTCAGTTCCTCCTTCTTTATGATTTGCCGTCTCTGGTCAGGTTACTGGCACTTTGAGCCTTGAACCCCGCTGCTGACAGATGCTTCAGAAGAAGGTAATAGTGTACATGGCCAACCAAATAATAAGCTGTTGTGTGGAATGGGGGTAAAAGGACATCCATACTGGCTTCTGCACATGATCAAAGTTCACATGTTGAACGAATTTGTCTCGGAGCCTTCTAACATGCTTCGGTCAAATTCACATATTGAAAAAGATTTCAGTGAAGAATGAGGATCGACCTATACGCCTCCTGTTCTCACTATCAGTATCAGTGCTCCTTTACCTTTAATTCACACACACACACCATCCCTAGTATATTTTGCTACAATATTTCATCAGGGCTGTAATAATACTGATTCTGACTAAGCATTGGTGCTTGCCAGTACCAATCTCTATTACCTACATAACTTCTGTTTTCCCACTGTAGCTACACAGTGAGGAAACAGTCTTATGAGCTCCCTCTTAATGTACTGTTAAAAAGTCAAGTGCTTCTCCAGAGCTCTTCCCAAACCTATTGTAGTCCAGGATGTTATTCTGACTTACACCAAATATAGTGCAAAGCATGTGGCAAAACCTGCTGGAGAACCATAGGAAAGAAAAGGAACCACTGATAGGTCACGGGGTGGGGAGGCGGGAGAAGGGAAAAAAACTTTGCAAATATGTAAGGAAGGTTCAAAGCTACAATGTTCAGTCCAAGTTTCAGACCCTTCCAAATCCACAGGGATTTGAATCTGTAAAATGTAGCTTCAAATTCATAACCAAAACTTCGCCTCCAAAACCTCCAAGGACTTTGAGATTTTAGTTTTGTATTCAGGCATATGGACTTCAAAACTGGTAGAAGTTTCCATGTTGCACTGAATAGTCTGAAACATTAACAACCAATAATATTTTCATTATCTCTACTACAGTTTCTCCCATAGCAGGGAGTAGTCTCTCACTCCCTGCTCTTAGATAAGCCTCAAAGCTTCTTCAGTGTTGGCTGCTAAACACTTGATTATTATCTTGTGGGCTTCTCCCTACCTTTTCTTTCATGTACGCTCACTGTGCATCTGCACAGAGGACAGGATGTATATTTTGCAGCATGGTGCTTTAGCACACGGCTCAGCATGCAGAATGCACGGTCTCTAGTCTCACTGTCAGTGTTCCCAGCATCAGGACATAGCTAAATAGCTCTCAGGATAGGGTTCATTAGGCTCCACCGAATAGCCAAGAGAAGCAATAGATTTCATAAGTGAAAACATTCACCAGGTGGAAAATACTTGTCACTGGATTTGAGCAACGACACATACTGCTCTTAAAATACCTCCTAGTAGCTATAATAAAAAAAAAAAAAAAAAAAAAAA